>JANBPO010005177.1:0-20827 GCA_024336825.1 Amorphophallus titanum | reverse complement strand
ATAAAATAACCAACAGTAGTCCACAACTAGTAACAGACAAGAAAGGAAAGTACAGCTACATGCTAACGCTGGGCACCCGAACCACGCTGAGCCTCAAACGCGCTCCCCTGAAGCCGCGCCTCACCTGAAATACGGTAAAAACACGCAGGAAATGAGTCTCGAAAAAAGACTCAATAGGGATCACCCCAACCCTACCTCACAAAACAAAAAATTGCTACGCTAGCAGCTAAGTGAGTACCTCAGAAGTAGAAGCCCTGCACTACAAGTACTGCTCTCACGGCGTGAAAATCAACACACGCACGCCACGGCGAAACAATCAAAACTCACCGGTCAACCCGACCAAAACCCGAAGGTCGAAGCAACTGAGACTGACAGTCTGTCACTCCCTGTCCAGAACAGAAGTAACTCCTACTAGAAGAACAATCGAATGCGTCCACTGACGTCTTATACCGCGTCACAAGTGTCTAGCTACCACGTCCCGGGCGTGAGACTCAGACACGCTCAAGTAACCACAAAGCGAGTGACTAGCTGGGGCCGCACCTGTCGATCGTGTCCAACTGCCCCCAACCACATGTGCACATACAGACCGTACGCACTAGCTCTGGCCTCTAACTGGTATTCCATTCAGCCGGACTCTGGTTGCTACACGTGGGGCCTGACGAAAAGCAATCTAAAAACCATCCTCAAGGTAGCCCCTCCACCACTCCCTGGTGGGTCAGTACACACGTACCAAAGGCTACGACTAGTTGAGTGTCTCTGAAGGAGTAGACTCTCAAGCCACAAAAAATAACGTCTGAACCTGACAAAGTATCGGGACCATCCCACATACTAGCACTGTCGCACGGTGACCACAGTCGAAGAAGAAATGAGACTGCAACCCACCCAGTGCAGCCCAGAGCCTGGCGGTCCTACTCAGGAGTGCCACAGACTCTGACGGTCTACCACTGGGCCGTCACAGAGGTCTGACGGCCCAACACAAGGGCGTCAGGCCAACGGTGCAAAACATACTGTGGCGCGCCAACCCTGGCGTGTCACAGTCCCTGACGCACCTAACCCAGTGCGTCAGGAGACGAGTAGAAACAAGCTGTGACGCGCACCGCTCGGGGCGTCACAAGCTCTGACGGACCATCTCTGGTGTGTCAGGAGAGAGGATAAAATCAGCTGTGACGCACACCTGATGGGGACATCCGATGATGCACACTGACGGAGGGCCCAGTAGCTCGTTAACAGTTGATCCAACCAGTTATCAGTTGTGTTTACATTATTCCATTGTCAGTTCAATCAAAACATTTTAAAATAAGTTAATTTGAGTCCTGTAGGCCTGAAGCAGCAGCAAGTCTCGCTCTAGAGCTCTTCTTGTTGCCCCCAGCGGGCTTCTTCTTTTGTATCCTAGTTGGGCGGGTAGTGTGGTGAACATGATAGCTTACAATCACTGGACGCTTCAGCAGAGTTTTATTAATCTGGCCCTCACGTTGGCAGGCCGGGGGTTCATCGTTCTTCAGCCTCGAAAGTTCCGGGCCCTCCACGTGCAGAAGATTCACGAATGCAACTCCCAGGAAGTTGGGGAAGCTAACAACCGGGGGGAAGTTGCCAAAAATAGTTGGTACGGCAAGGTAGCCGTACGTAGCATGGTCGACCACGATCTGGGAGTCGAAGACAAGTCCATGTAATCCGCTCACCATTGCTTCGACCTGTAAGGGGAGAAACAAGATGATCAAATAGTTAGCATTTGAAGTAGTTGAGTGGAGGCCCCATGGCCCCTCTATTTTGGCGAAAATATGAAGGGAGGTTAAGTCTTACCGGGCGTGCTAATTTGGTGGAACGATTTTTTTTTTAAAGAGTAGGCGTGCCAGTCACATATGTGACCAATTTATTATGCGCTCAATCTGACTTGGTTAGACGAATGTAAGGTTCGTGTCGGGATTCGAAACCCGCCATACTGTAAAGGCTACGGCGTTAATTACGTCCTCCCGAAAGAGGGACAACTCTTGATTAATCGCCAAAATAGAAAGACCATAGGGCCAACAGAATATATGAAAGATGTGATTGCACGCAAGCACACAATGTGATTATATCTTTTTATTAAGTCGACTTCTGATACAAGGCCAGAGAACTTAGGTCCGAGGACCACCGTCACACATAGTGAAAGCCTCCGATCGGGCATAACGTGACTTTCCGCTAATCACCATTTGATATACCGAAGAAGCGGCTAATGCAGGCATATAGGGTTGTTGTATTTAGTATTATTATTTATCGTTTATTTGATCGTTTGTTAGTGACTTCAGGAGAGATTTCGACAACACCTCTCTTGTTCCAAGAGATATTAGGGTCTTTTTATTTTGAGGTTGTGCGTGGTATTACGGTGCACACATATGGACCCATGAGGTGGGTCGGGCATGACCGTGTTCGGACAAACTCGTATGTTGTCGGGACGATGTATGCTGAGGTATGGCAAATTTGCTGTTCAAGAATGGAGGGAATGCGGTTGAAACCCGATCGAAACGAATTGAAACCAGCAGAGTATTGGCCTGGAGCGAAGTTATGTCATGACCATAATGGGATGAATCTCAAGGTCCAGACACGACTTGTCGGGCGTCATTAATATTCCCCATACTCGGATTTAGAGGAGGCGAGAGCTCCGAAGCAAGCTCGTCGACGGTAGCCTGACCACCGTCTTCAATTTCTGGGGGTGCCTACAGTAGGTAGATGAAATCTTGATCTTCGCCATCTTCGGCTTCAGGGATACCATATGCGTCTTCTCATTCCGCCTCATTGGGCACTGAGGCAGTGCTTACTTCACATCCCCCTTGGCTTGCAGTCTGCAACCTCGAGGGGCTCCCTTGCGCGGAGAGGCGTAGGACTGCTCCGGGGTCTTCTTGGTAGTCATCGTAGATAGCTTTTACGGGAGACAAAGTGATCGCTTGCCATGCTTGGGGCTGCCTCGCCGTCGATAGCCAAGGTTGCTCATTCTCAGCTGCATCTTCAGGGGTTTGGTGCTGAACTGATATTGTGTAGATCCCCCCTTCGGGGCTGCCTATCTCATGGGGACGTGGCGGAGCCACCACATAGTCTCTCATTCTGAGCTCATCTCTGTCAATCAGGTCTTGAGCAATATCTTTGAAGACGTAACAGTCTTCAATAGGGTGACCCAATATTTGGTGATGGGGGCAGAACACGGGGTCACTGCTTCTTCAGACATCTTATGACCTCTTGGACTTCGGGAGGGAGACTTTGACATAGTGGCAGTCCCAGTCAAAGATCCCTCGAGTATTATCTCTTGGGAAAGAGTAGGGCTTCTTCAGCTTCTCCTGTAATGTAGGGCTTCGTTCAGTCGGCCGTCTGGATGAAGAGCCGGCTACGTTACTCACCTCCCTCCTCAAGTGCATGGAGGTATCAGGCCTTATGTTCAGGGACCGAAGTGTGCCCTCATCTCGCGAACGGGAAGCGCCCTTTATCAAATCGGACACGAGTGCGGTTATTTCAGCCAATCGCGCCTTTAGCATTTCGATCTCCCGTTGTTGCTGGTGATACAAAGCAAACATGACGGGGTCGTATCGGGGGACCCTTGAGGCGTGACTTGTATCACCGCTCTTTGCTTCACTGATAGGTGGGGGCGAGGGCACCCCATTACTATGGCCATTCGGGGTTGACCCCTCAGAGGAGGGCGGGACCCTCCCCATGCCCTTGCAGTGAGGAGGTTTCCAAAGGAACACTTCCTTGTCTTGCACTTCTTCAGCCGGAGGCACATGGTGCTTGTTGCGGTGGGCTCCCTGCGGGTCTATAGCCTTCACAGGGTCATCACCGGACGGAGCCGAAATTGATATCACATCGGCTTCGTAAGGGTCTTCTATTGAGAAGCCCAAACCCGGATGCTTGGTGATTTACAATAGTCTTCGATCTAGGTTCGACGAGTTCCATATTCTTTTGAACATTTCTCTCCGACTGGAGGGTTGATAAAAGGTGATCCCTTCTTCTTCTTCCTCCCTCTCCTCTCCTCCAGATCTAGGGCTGAAACCCTATCATTTCTGAGTGATCTCTCTCCCCCCTCTACCTCTATATGATGTGATCGTCTACCACCGCCGCCGCCACAGTCAGTGCCACCATCAAGCTGCTATAGCATCCACTCCACCTGCTGCCCTGCAACTCGGAGTACTTGGACAGCAGCTCGATGTTTGGGCTGATATGGGAGATCCCGTTCGATCGTGATGAGATTTTGAGGGTAGGTTCCCCCCATACACCACCATTCCCAGTTCAAATTTCACCCCGATCAGAGCCCATTTAGGCCTCCTCCCAACCCGCTATTTCCCCCCTCACAATCAGCTGGTGTGCAGACCAGTGGGATAGCCAGTGGTAGACAAATTTTCTCACCCCCCAAACGTGGTCAGAATCCAAAAAAAACCCATGTGTGTGACCAACACTCTCCCCTCTATCCACCATAAAAATCCCAGGTCCTAAAACCCTCATTTGAGCTTTGGTCCAACCCCATAAATAGGCAGATCCTGTTCTACCCTGTGCATTTTGTATTTCAGGCCACAAACTCTGTCAGCTTGCAGAATCTGTAATTTCCAACTCCACAGTTGGACGGATCTGAAACTCCCATAGTTCGAAGATATTCAAGTCCTCTTCGCAACGGTGCTGGTCTCACCTCGATCTGACATTGGTACTGGTCGTGGTAGCCGATCTCGCCGGAGTGCGCAGGACTACCTACTCTGTCCCAAGGCTGGCCTACAAAACAGGAGTCAACGGTAAAATCTAGCAAAATATGCCGGAGAAGAATTGGAGACCGCCACTCCCAGGGGTCATCCTGGGACCCTTCGCCAACATTTAGGTGAACCGTCGCGTCCATAAACCTCCAGAAGACCAGTGCCCTTTTGGACCCCTGTGCATGCTATCCAGCTGGCCAGAAATTGCATATTCGGAACCGCTACTAGCCCCCACCCAGAAGCTGAAACTGTGTTACCCGTCAACCCTTGAACGGCGCTCCTAGACTGCTGTTGTGGCCTGTTATCTCTCTGCGTGGAGTGGGAAGTAATTCTCATGCTGTAAAATTAATTTACTTATTGTACCGGAAGCGTCGATTCTTGGCTGGGAAGTCTTCCCCACGCCTTGAGCGTGGAGGTATGTCTCCGTCTCCCCCTCAGTTATTTGCTGATATAGTATATGCTTGTATGCCGTGTTAGCATGATATAGGAATCCTAGCTCGCTGCCAAATGAAACCACCGCTGTGAGAGAGTGTTCACATGACCCATCTCATGACCCGATTTGGGTACGGAGGAGTGTAGACCACCCTCGAGATGACTCAGACGAAATGTGCACGAAGAATAGGAAAAGGTTCATGAGGTATATTTTTCCAAAAACTTGTTCTGACAAAGGAAATATCCATGAGGTATGTCTACGTCAGGCTAAACCTGCACGAGGTAAGAACCCGTCAGAAACTACACGGGGTATAAACCATGATAAATCAGCGCGAGGTATGAAACTTGAAGAAACTGCTCGAGGTATAAGGTTGGGAAAGCAACACGAGGTATGCAGTTAAGAGACTGCACGAGGTATGGACTTGGTGAAGTAACATCTCGTCAAACAAGAACTGTAAAAACCATAAAATGGAGAAATATGCCACAGTCTTCTGCGAGAAGAATAAAATAGGAAACTGCACGAGGTATCACCATGAGACGCAGAACCTGCTCGAGGTATGCAAGGGCACAAAAATGACACGGGGTACGAAAGACGCGGAGAAGACATGAGGTATGAAGACGTAGAACAACACGAGCTATGAAGACGCAAGAATGACACGAGCTATGAAAATGCAAAGATGACACGAGGTATGAACGACGTAAAAACAACATGAGCTATGAAGACGCAAAAGCGACACGAGCTATGAAAATGCGAAGATGACACGAGGTATGAGGAAAAAACTATACGAAGTACGACCTCGTCAACAGAAGACCTTCACGAGTTATGAACACTGTTCATACTCGAGGTTCACGTAGACAACCACAGTCTTTATACACTAACACCTACACGAGGTTAAAACGACACGAAGTACGAGTCCCCCAAAGTGGAAACAAACAACACGAGGTATGGAAAGCCAAGTGTGCTAGGGTGCACACAGTAAGATCTCGTCACACAAAAACCTGCACGAGGTATAAACACTGTACATGCTCTAGGTTCCAAGATAAAAACATGCACGAAATATGCTTTTTGAAGAGCTGCACAAAGTGCATTTTTCGAAAGTAGAAACCTGCACGAAGTATGCTGAAATAGATGCACGAATTCAAATGAAAGAGCTTTTGTGCACGATGTATGAAACCTCAAATTTATAAACGCTCAAGTCAATGAGCTGAAGAACATGTATGGACTTCGTCCTACGTGCAAGTGTGCACGAACTATAGATATCCCCAGGTGAACAGAATGCACAATTAAGTGTTAAAAGTGCAACACAGGCACAGATAATAATAGGCTATGCAAACGTAGCACACATTACACTGAGAGTAAGATTGAAGACTTAGAATACTCTAACTGGGATGATCACAGCACAATGGACACAAACTGTTTCTTGAGATGCCATATATGCAACAATTATATTGGCCACTCAAATAAGAAGACATTATCAGCACAATAGAGTCTAGTCCAATAGAAAGTATAGTCTAAGGTAGGAAAACGTACCAAATGCCAAGTGAACACTCGGCCCGGCGAACTGGCAACTAAGAACCTCCATGCAATGCCCTTGAACCTCAAGGAAGAACTGCAACACCTAAAAACTAGGGGTGAACCTCCTATCACTGGCTCAGTAGGGGTCTTGTGGAACCCCAATCGTAAACAATGATGGTACGGAAAGCAGGAACTACAGCAAGAACAACAACAACAATAGGAGTAGCTACAACAATACGACAGAAAGCACGGCTGTACATGAGTCTCAAACCATGGCAGTCGATTAAACCATGACTCTACAACTACTCCTATCAGAATGGAAACTAATACCCCGATCCCACAGTCGGCGGACCACCAAACTATAAACTGCCCTAGCCATGCTACTAGAAAAAAAAAGTCACGACACCTCTGTCGTGGAGGCCTATGCTTACACACAAAGGCCCACTCCGAAATGACACGTAAAATCTTGTCACGCAGACGAGAAATGAAACCTCGAGTCACGACGAGCTCACATCACGTGACGAGAGTACCTGTCTACCGGAAGCAAGGCCGGAAGCGTCCACTAACGACTTAGTTCGTAACCTCAGGTGTCTGCCGATGACTTCCCAAGGGGAGACTGAGACATCATATAGTAACCAGGAACACAGAACAAGGATTAGCTGGGGTCATGCTCATCAGCACGTGTCCTCTGCCCCCAACTATGCATGCACACATAGACCATCTGCTCAAGGTCGGGTCCTCTAGCTAATTTTTCCCCTAGCCCGACTCAGACTGTAAAGGCATGTGGCCCTACGCTAACCAACCTAAAAATCATCTCTCTCAGGTCATGCTCTCCACCAGTCCCAAGTGGGGCCGCACACGCATGCGTAGAAAAGCTACGACTAGTGGGGGCTCACTATACATGAACACTGAAAATAACGCACGCACGCATCACAAGTAACGCGGAGTAACAGGTGGCTCGGGGCCATCAGACCCTGGATAGCCCACTAGACCTAATAACCCAATGGTCATTGAGTCACACGACTCGGGTCAAGACCACTGCATGTGATGGCATAGCACCGTCAATCTAGCCTAATCCCTAGGTCTGAAACCACGGTGACATGATTCCCAGGTTTGCTCAAAAGCCGCCGATTCGATCTCTCATCCAAGGGATTCATGAAAAACCTCCAAACCCGAGCTGGTTAACTGGACTCACAGTCCAAGGCCAAACACATGGCCCACATGAAAAATACTTTTCGAAGAACCCACGTCGTGTAGGGAAGACCCACCGCACCCATACCGACTCACCAGTGACCACATCCAGCGAGGAGATCAGACTGCTGCTATCTTTTGAGGGTTCACAGAGATCCCTGTCTGCTATGTCCACGACTTGGTCCCGTCGTGTTTGGAGTTCGTCAGCGAGCGTACTGGCAGACGCACCACAACTGTGTCATCTAGTCCTGCGCAGTAGAACTGCGCAGGCCTACAACTGTGACCACCGCCTCCATCCAGTGACGTTGGCTCGACATCGGACCTTTAGGCATCCTTCGGCATCCCTCAGGCTTTGACCAGGCATTGGCAGCACCTCGATCGGATGTTTGAGCTAGGCGTACGGTTGACCACTTGTTTCCCCTCACCTCGATCCCCCCTCCTGCGCGAGGGTAGTGCATGTAACCATTTTCCCACCCCCGTGATCCCCCTCCCTACGTGGAGCGTAGTAATTGTAATAGCAGGGACTTCGCCAAGCCTCCTCAACATAGCGTGATCACCGGGTGCGCACGCTCCCCAGCTCGCCATCGTCTCCGACCGGAGCCGGTCCTTCAGATGGGCTAGGTACGTGCGGCTGCCACTTCACTCTGCTTGTCTAGTATTAGCTACAACTGCAGCACCCGTGTGAGGAGTGCTCGGTCAATAATTTCACTATTCGTGAGTTCTTACTACCAGTGAGTGAGTGCACATCTGAACTGATCCCCTCGGTATCGGTCCGCCCGGTTGAATCTGGCGTCCACGACCTATTCCCCAGGTGGTTCACCACCTCCCTCCTCGCTACTCGGACCGTGTCCGGCCCTCTCGCGAGCCACAGCTCACCGACCCATCACTATGAGCCCCGAGTGGAGTTCGTAATGTGTGCGAGTGTTAGCTTTGTCGCTAGACGGCCTGTGCTTGTTGATTGCTGGTTTAGGTCCCAGTCTCTCGACCGGGTTCATCCCGCGTCAGCACAGACTTTGTTCTCTTTCTAATAGAAAAACTGCTCAGACTTGTATGCACGGACCTTGCTACATTATGCATGAACTTTACATGGTGCTTGCAAACACATGCATGGACTTTGTAACCTACAAATGCAAAACCTGCACGAACTTTAGTTACAATGGAGCAAACGTGCACGGACTTTGTATCTAACAAAGCCAAAACCTACACGGACATGGTTTGTGCTTAAGACGAATATGCATGGACTCTGTTGCCAAACAGACGTGCACTGTTCATGCACGGACTTGAAGATGCACGAACTTGAGAAGGAGATGACCAATATGCATGGACTTTGGATTTGTGCACAGACTCAATAGTGCATGGACATTATGTTTGAAGAACATGCACGGGCTATGTATGCAGCAACGTTAGGACATGAATGGACTTCAGCTGATTTGGAAGTTTTGGACTCGAGCGGAAGGAGAATGAGATCCACAAGTTTCTTAGGTTTGTATCCATGCACCACCTCAAATGGACTCATACCTATGGACCTATTGATAGAGCTATTATATGCAAATTCTGCTTTGGGCAAGAGAAGATCCCAATTGACAGAATGATCCCCTACAAGACACCTCAAAAGGTTCCCTAAACTCCTATTGACGACCTCTGTTTGCCCATCAGTTTGTGGGTGATAGGCAGTGGAGAATTTGAGCTTAGTGCCAACTAGGTGCCAAAGTGTCTTCCAAAAATAACTAGTGAACCGGGCATCTCGATCAGACACTATGGTTTGATGGAGATCATGCAGACGCACGACTTCATCAAAGAAAATGTGGGCTACTCTAGATGCATCAGATGTTTTGGAGCATGCAATGAAATGGGCCATCTTAGAGAACTGATCAACTACAACAAAGATGGACTCATGCTTGCGAGCAGTATGAGGTAAACCAAGGATGAAATCCATGCTCACATCAACCCAAGGTCTATCAGGAATGAGGAGAGGAGTGTAGAGACCAGTGTTTTGCTTGACCTGTTTGGCCATTGTACATGTCCGACACTGGGCCACAATCTTGACCACATCTTTCTTCAGGCCAGGCCAATAAAAGTGCTCCTCAACAGAATGGATGGTTTTGTTTCTCCCAAAATGACCAGCAAGACCTTCAGTATGTATTTCCCAGATCAGAAAGTCCCGTATAGAAGTCTTCGGGACATAAAGTTGCTGTCCTCGAAAGAGAAAATCATCTTGGAGTAGATAGTCAGCAAATGCTATCGAGGATCCAGCAGACAAGGCAGAGTAGACATGGCCAAATCTTGACACTCTCCATAGAGTGCCTTTGTATGGTCAAATCTGGTGACCTCTACCCGCACAGTGAAAAGAAGGGAGACCCTTCAACTCAAGGCGTCGGCCACCTTATCCTCACATCCAGCCTTATGTTTTAGGACAAAGGTGAAGGACTAGAGGAATTCTACCCATCAACCATGCCTAGGGTTTAAACCCTTCTGAAAGCTAAGGAATATCAATGCCTCGTGGTCCGAGTATAAGGCAAACTCTTGAGGTAAGAGATAATGTCTCCAGTATTTGAGGGCTTGGACCACGCATAAAACTCCTTATCATAAGTAGAGTACCAAAGTTTTACATTAGAAAGCTTCTCATTGAAATAAGCCACAGGGTGGCTTTCCTGACTAAGCACTTCTCCTATACCGACGCCTGATGCATCACAGGATATCTCAAAGACTTTGGAAAAGTCTGGCAGGCGGAGGACAGGGGCTCAGCAGTTCTTGGAGTTAAGATGAACAATGGGTATGGGCGATCTCATTCAGAACTGCTGTGGCAGTGGCCCCTGGTGAGGATTGCTGGGCTGGGTAAGTGTCTCTCTCACTTCGCTTGACCAAAACTTTCTGAGAGGGCTCTAGCTAGAAACGGGTATCAAGATCGACCGACTAGATATGCATAAAATTATGTGAGTTCAGCCCATTGACACGTCGCAATCCCCCCTCCAACTGGGGATAACCTAATTAGTTTCAATTTGCTGCCATTTCACGGTGTTCTTTCGGACATGCTATCGTTTTAGTGTGGGATCAAATTCACATCTACATCAGTTAATTATGCCTTCACCATAATCTATAAGTACTGTTTACATGACAAGAACTCAAATAATTCTTGATTTGACAGCACGCCGCAGCCGACACCTGCAATATCTATACCAGTTAATTATGCTTTTACCTCAATTTGTAAGTGTTTCACTCAAACGGGTCATTGATTTGACGGCACGTCGAAGCAGACACTCGCAGACCTAATGATCAGACTTGATCATCAGCCAGACGGCCATGCACCCGTGTTCCACGATGCTGGGAAAACCGCATGCAGGCGACGCAGTGTGCTCAACAGGTGAAGGGATCGAAGCTTTTAGTTCCCCCGAGATGAAAAGGAAACATTAATACTGTTCTGCTTTGGATGCCAAGCTTATGGTAAAGGAAATCTAGGAGTTCTGCAAGTGCACACGGACATGGGTTGAGCTCACTTGCTGGAAAACAAGATAACTGTTTGGTACAGTTAAGTCCTACGCAACTCAGGAAGCAAGGGAGATAGCCTACTATTTTTTTTCTTCGAAATGGAGCACAGCTTGACGACTATCTGAAACACTCCAAACTGGACGAGGAGCACATGTCATTCATCGGAATTTTTTTGGTAAATGTAAATATAATTGGCCAGCGAAAGAAAGATTAATGTACACTTAATGAGGATAATCGAACATGCACTAGGTTTGTCTTTCTCTTAACAGATTTTTTGTGTGGGATATTTTCTCTTACAGATAGCTGCAAATACTAAGCATAAAGAGAAACATAACGTCGATCAGAAAGTTACAACAAGGTCTTCTGAAAAAGGAAACACATGGCTACAGGCGAAACGAGGTGATCTTTTGATCGGAGAGATACACAGGATTACATGCCCATTGGTGAAAAGACAGTCACATAGAAGTGAGAACCCAGTGCAACTCCATAAGTAGACAAAGAGAAGTGAACATGGAGACTGCTCATGTGAGCCCCCCCCCACTAAAAATCTTATGCAACCCAACATCAAACCCACCAACTTGCATTATATGTACTTAAGTTTGAGGAGAAAAGAGAAACACCAATGTGGTTACAGAAAGGATATGATCTCTCCTGCATACCATCACATAATTCTACTGCGCAACAGCTCACCCTTTGCAAGCATACAAGCAAAAATACATATGCATACGTGTATATGTACCGTATGTGTTGGTATAATAGTTCCTCATATGGTGTCCATGTGATGGCCCCCATATATGCACCACTCCTTTCTCCAGCGCACATCTCCCCTTGGGTCGTCTTCTTCCTCTTCTCCCTCTTCTTCCCTCCCTTTTATTCTGTGGTCCTCCTCCTGGTCAAGCTCCTTATCCAGCCCCTCCCCTCGCCGCCCTCCACCTTGCGGGCCAAGCCCACATGGCACACGCCCGTCTTGCTCGACCGCCTCCACAGCACGAGCTGGAAGAGGTGGCCGATGCGCTTCCGCCACCGGATGCCGCTGCCACGCGGCCTGGCGTGCTCCACCACGCTGCTGCGAGCTGTCGGGGTCGCCTTCGGCAGGCTCTGGCCGGGTGGGGGGGCGGAGGGTTTGGCGCCGGGCTTGGAGCGGTTGGCCGCCTTCTTGTCCCAGGAGAACTGGCCGTTGTCCTCGAACTTGATCGATATGAACGAGTCTGCATGCCAAAAAACAGGATGGAAGAAAGATGAAAAAAAAAACAGATCTTCAGACGTAATTATATGTTTGATTCATCAATTGCACATGATGGATATTCTAGGTCGACAGAAGACTCCATGGTTGCCTAATCTTGGCCATGAAAGGGAATGATCTGTGAAGGGATGCTGCCAACAGGATCAGTATTTGCGTCTTCAGTAGCACTATTCTTAAAATCAGGTGAGGCCACACCAGTTGCATTGGCTTTCTGAAGGATCACTGTGGGGGAGCTTAGTTAGTTCATACCCTCCATGCAGGGGCTCCCAGAGGATAAAAGCAAAGCTAATTAATTCATGTACAGATCAGATGACAAGATTTTAACATCCTAGGCATATCAACCATGCTTTATATATCCTATCAAAGAACAGGAATTTTCAAAACCTAATGGACGAGAACGTTAGAGAAAAGCTAACACCATGGCCTCTCTCTCAGCTCTCTCTCTCCCCCCTCTCTTTCTCTCTCTCTCTCTCTCACACACACACACACACGAGGAACATGAGTGACTTAAGTAAAAGGATGACACACACACACACACTAACATGAGGAGAGTAAGACTGTAAGAGGGTGGATGTTGGGGATTACCGTCGAGGCTGAGGACGGAGCCATCGTCAGAGTCGTAGCCGGGCCTCCGAAGCCTTGAGTCGAGTCGGTGGAGCAAGGAGGAGCCAAGAGCGAACACCTTGGGAATCGCAATGGAGGGTTTCCTGCTCGGAACCCGGGTGAAGAGCCCATGATGTGCGTCCTTCACCAGGGTGGCACCATGCCCTTGTTTGGACGCCAGGACGAGGAGCTTCTCCGTCAGGCAGGCCGCGCAGACGCCCACCACCACCTCCCTGGGGTGGAAGTAGCAGAACGCATAAGAGTAGCCCTCCCCTAAGTTGTTCATGTCAGAAAGTGTACAGAGAGATCTGGTTTGCAGAGCGCTGGCAGAGAGAGAGAGAGAGAGAGAGAAGGGTGGGTATGGAGGGGAAGATGGTGGATAGCAGCAGCAGGAGGGATGGGGGGTTTGATATGTAAGGGGGTTTGTCGGGTTGTGATTGCTGCCTTGTTGGGGTGAGAGCTGGTTTTGAAAGGGAACGCAGACCATGCACGACAAGAGGGGGGCGACCGGACCTTCCTTAAATGCCCCTGTCTGTTCCGAAAATTACAGAAAAACCCACCTTACTTACGTAGTCTAGGGCAAGGGGATTGGCCCTTGGCTTTGAGGGGTTTATGGGAAATTAGACCGTTAATTAGGCCGAGCTTGTCAGGTTTGTGGAGGCCGCGGCCCACGGCTGTCCCCTTGGTAATCATCCCCTTTTGAATCTGAAAGGAGTGTTAGCGGGTGGGCTTCCTGCGGTTGTTGGTCGGCGTACGGCCCCAACAGAGTAGGCTTTGTTTAGGGCCCATGCTAAGCCCGTTTATCCACCCTCCAAAACCACTGTTTTGCAGAGAGTGGTAATTTGTGTAGATGACCTGATGTACATGTTAGTAATTCTCATTTCCTTGGGGTGAAATGCAAATATAATATCACTGTTACGGTGTTACCACATGTGATGTAACTTGCAATTGAAACTTTCTTTGATTCCGCATTCTTTTTTAGGTTTCACAAAGTTCCAGCGAGTTATTTTGAGAGTAAACTCGCTTTGGAAGTCATTGAGTCCCACTTGTTCCTACCTCTTATCCTAACTATTATCTCGAGATTGATCCATAGATCTCAGATTTTGGTGGACTCTATCTCTTAAAATCGTGGTGGAAAGTTCTAGGTTTTCTGCAGTTTCTATATAAAGGGCCCTGTGCAGACTGTGCGACGGGGGCACGTTTCCAAGGCGACGGCGAAGCCATGCTGCACTGTCTTCATCCTTCTTCGACCTAAGCCTGAAGAGGGAAGTATTAGCTTCATTTTGGTTCCTTATTGGCTCTATTTCATCAACTTTTTCCCTCTTAACGTCGCCACTACTTTTGGCAAATCATCACAGATTTCTATTTTTCTGCTACAACTCCGCGACGGGGGCCTGTTCATCATGCCGGGGCGGAGTTATGCTTCATCCTCTTCGTCTTCCTTCAACTCCATGTTGAAGAGGGAAGTATTAGCTTCGTTTTGATCATATATGTGCCTTATTTCTCTCATCTTTTCCCCCTCTTCCAATCCCCAACTTTTCAGATTTCACCACTCTGTTCTGCACTTGTATGAAACCCAGATTTCTTGCGATGGGGGCATGTTTACGTCGCCGGAGAGAGACCAAGGAAAGCATGAAAAGTGAGATCCTTACCTTCTAACCGGCTGGAAGGCAAGGAGAGGTAATCCACATTGTCTCCGCATTACTTATATTGAGCGCGATCATCCTCTTTTTTCAAGGTACACAACGCGCATATTCTTCTTTCACACTCTTTAGCGTTGTCTTTCCTTGGTGGCGATCACGGTATTCTTCTATATCTTTTATTGCCTTTGCCTTGCTGTATGATCATGTTACCATATTTACATAGTCACATGTTGATGATGTTCACTTGATTGGCACATTATGCCATCACTTATACACATATGCTTGTTCAAGTGACTTGTGACATCACATTCCATATTTCTACACCCACACACGCGTGCCAAATCGACCTATCTTGGCCTTCCGTAAAAGGCGAGTGTGCGTTCCTGCCACGAGGGAAAGGGACCGAAAGGGAATTCTCCCACGCGCCTAAACAACCGCATACCCTGCCGACACTTCCTGGTCGACTAGCGGTCACCATCTGGGCCGCTAAAGCTAAAAACGGTTCCTGTTAGGACCGTATTCATTCCGAAAAATTGAGAATGGCGGGAACAGCCCCAAAATGCCATTCCATGCCCCATTCATCCCAGGTGAAGGGGAAACAAGGGAGAAGTTCATCCCCATGCCCCAGAGCATCATTTGATGCCATCAAACCACAAAATAATGTATTAAAACTCTAGATCCGGTGCTCAAACCCCAAAGCATGGATTTTCCTTCCCGGTGCGCACTCTACGAATTGTCTAAGGAAGAATTCCATCAAATAACTAGCTCGCTTTGGTTCTATATAAAGAACTGTCGCGCCGCGGGTAAGCTTCCGCACTCGGGACGTGACACCTGCTGCGGCTGCCCCTTACAACCCCGACGCTTCCCGCCAAAGCCGCTTCCTTGAGCAGCTTCTTAAGCTTCGAGCTAAAGGACGACGACTCTGGCACGGGAGCCATAGACTGTATTGCCACGGAACCACTTGCTGAGAGCTGGATAGTACCCTACTACTGCTGTACCTCCATCGGCTGACCAAAACCTGCCTGCACCTGGCCCGCACTGTCCTGCCCTCGAACCATTTGCCAATCTCTCTCTAGCGCCGCTGCTGCCTTGCAAGCTGTATCCAGGTTAGCCGGACCTGATGCGAGAAGAGGACGCCTCAACTCTGGCCTCAAACCACCAATGAACTGATTAGTCTTCACTTCCTCATCCGCCATGATATGAGACGCATAACGGCCCAACTCGACAAACCTAGCGCGATACTGTATCACTGACATGTCGCCCTGGGTCAACTCCATGAACTCACGTAGCCTCTGCATCCTCATGAAAGACGGACAGAAGGCACGCTCAAATGTCATGATGAACTCCTGCCACGTGATCTGCCGAAGAGGACGAGACTGGAACGCTACTTCCCACTCTGACGTCCACCAAGTCCGGGCCGCTCTCTGAAGGCGATGCGTAGCCAACACCACCTGCTCCTCCTCAGCGCACTCCATCGCACTGAAGATTCTCTGTAAATCACCCAACCACTCTCTGGCCACCTCTGGATCTGGCTGCCCACCGAAAGAAGGCGGCTGAAACTGTAAGATCTCCTTCAGCACCCGACCGGGACCACCTCGAGAAGACGAACCCTCGCCAGCATCACCTCTCTGCTGCTGGTCTACTTGCTGCCACTGCTGGAAGACATAATTAAACATGCATCGGAAGAAATCATCCATCCTTGGAGCTCGCGCATCTCCAGCTACACCCTCTGGAACCGTGGCTCTACTCTGCTCCTCTGGACCACTGTTCGACTCCCCTTGCTGGGAACGAGTCCTCCTCCGCGGCGCCATAACACACATGTCATCGAGAAAACAATCGCAATTCAATAAAACACACGGACCCTAAGCCAGTCACCGACTGTACAGGACATTCATGGTCCTTCTGGACCACTGCGGTCATTTAAGATCCTTAAACACCTTCACAACCTCGCTCTGATACCAGCGGTGGCGACCCGGGATCCGAGTACCGGAAAGGAACCGGCACGACTCGAACCTCGGCCCGCCTCCCACGAGCCCGAAGAAGGGTTGGACAAGGGGTGGGGGAAAGTGGATTACAACAAAAACTACCTCCACACAGGGAGGGGCGCTAAGCCGGCCAAGCGGGGTGGGGGAGAAGACTACTAGGATACCGAAAAGGTCACTCGGTTGGTTCTGCCAGCTTCTGGAACAAATAGACCTACAGTCGCTGTTGACGCCGCCACGCACTCCCCTGAGCTTGGAAGTCACCATGGCTGGTTCCAAAACGTCGCTGACAGGCCCTGGTACGCTTGTGAATTTCTGTGGGCGGCCCCGTCGTCGGCACCAGATGGGGCGGGCTCAGGTCCTGGACCTCTGCACTATGGCTCAGACTGGTCCTGGGGTGCAGTAGCAACTGGAAGAAGTCGTCACGACCACTCCCGAGTTCCGGTCAAGGCAGGACCAACTCTAGGACAACCGTGGTCGAGTCTTCATCAAGCGGCAGCTAGGTAGAGCACTAGACGATGTCGGGGTCGAGAGATATGTCCAGAAGAGTGGGAGGGGGTCTGGACAGGTCCTGACTGGCCTGATCTGCTACCTTGGGGTAGAAACATCGGAACGGGCTGCTCCGAGCTTCAATCGATGCCCCGCTTGTTGCGTTGGACAGGTGACTGGTGGGACTCGACTCCGGCAGAGTGGCGCACCAAGGGGTGCCATGGTTTGGTTGCTAGAGCTTCTGCAAGCCGCCTCTGGTTGTAGGCTAAACTGGTTCTGCACAGTCTGTGGAGAATGACTCTTAGGAAGGCGGTGCTGTCACGATCACTCCTATCATCGAAATGGTGCGAGACCAAAAGGGGAGCGTCCGTGAATGAATCCTCTTCGATCTCCAAGTAGGAAGGCTGCCAGGGGAGGTCAGAGTAGGGATATAGAGGACATAGAGTGGAGGGGTGTCTGCTCTGATTCTGAGTGGACTGACCTGCACACCCGGGGAAGAAAATTTGGAACGGATAGCTCCAGACTCCAAACGAGGCTTGGCCAGATGTGTTGGATAGAGGACTGGTAGAGGAACGTCCCAGCCAAACGGCGCCCCAAGGGGAGCTGGGGTGTGGTCACTGGAGCCTCGGTAAGTCACCTCTGGTTGTAGGACGGACTGGTTCTGCGTAGTTTGTGGAGAACGGCTCTCCCGGGTAGCTCCAAACTCGGATTGATATGAGATCACCTCGCCTGCGAAGCTAACTGGGAGAGATTTCCGTCGATGTATGGTACATCTCCTGAAGTCTTCGAATGACCCCGGGGCAGGCTCTGCAGGTCAGGCTTCTGCTACTGCCTGCGTACTGGGCAGGGTATAGTGGTGGAAGGGGGGATAGTGGGGAGATGAGGAGAGGGGACGTTCGGTGCTGCGCCGTAGTGTGTGTTGCTGGTCGCGTCGTCCGTCTAGCCGAGTCTCGTAGTCGTCCCGCGTCATTTGGCCCCCGGTGGCGGTCCCTCACTCGTCATCAAGCTCAGAGGCACAAGAAGTAGGTTCAAGCATTGAAAGAGGATCATTGAGCACTCCTGGAGGCGTTCTGAGTGTGGAGGTGATGCTCGTGATGGATCGGTAGAGGCGGCAAAGGGGGGAGCTGGAGCCCAGTTCCTGGGTGACTGTAGCCTTCCGCATGTTGATCGCTATCGCCTGAACTTTTGTACTCCTAGATGATCACCACTGGATGGCCAACATGGTGGTGTCAGAAGATCCATGATGGCGAGCTCCCCATGGCACAAGCCCTGGAGGCAGAGAAGCAGTCGCTCTGGGTCTTCTCTAAATCCCTAGAGGGGGCTAAGGAGTATGTCGAGCAGGCAAGGGCGATATCCAGAGCATAGTTATAGGCTACAGAGGCAGCGTGGAGCGAGGTGGAGGTGAGGACTATAGTAGTTGAGGCAAAGGCAAGAGAGGCAGAGGCTAAGGCAGCATCCGTGGCGATCGAGGAGCCAGTGGTAGTGGAGCGACGACAAAGCTAGCAAGGGAGCCTAAGGGGGGTGGCCGAGGACTTGGTTGCTCTCCTTGATAGCACCCTAATGCTCAGAGTGGTTATGCAAGACTTTACTCCTCTAGCTGTTGAGCGTGAGGACCCTGTCACCGAGTGGCAGAGCACTCACCCTCACCTTCTTCATGTAATTAGAAGTTCTCCATTCCCCTCTTTCTTGCTTGCCCAGTAGCCATGCTTTTATTTATATTTTTTCTTTTGTGGATGAATGTGCAGTGCTACAAGAGTCTTGAGGGGAGGAGGATGTGTCAACTAGATGGATCTTAGTCAGGCTCTGGCAAGTGAAACATGGCCCATAGTCATGCTTTTGACTAGGTAGATCTTAGCCGGGATCTACCGAGTGGCACGTGGTCTATAGTCATACTTTTGACTGGGTGGATCCTGGCCAGGCTCTAGCGAGTGGCACATGGTCCATAGTCATGCTTTTGACTCGGTGGATCTTGTCTAGGCTCTGCCAAGTGGCACATGGTCCATAATCAGTTGGTTGCTCCGAGGGCCTCTCAACCCGTCATTATTGGCAGCTTCTTGACTGGCTCTGGCCAGCAGCATGATTTGCCTATCTAATGAATGAGAATCTGTTGTGTTGTGTGAGGATTGAACAGATCTAGAGGGGGGGTGAATAGATCTTTCCCCCTTTTTGAACCTAATCCAACAAAACGTTCAAACTAATGCTATAAATAACTTGACGTTCGCCCGCAAAGGTGTGCCAGAGGATTTGTCAGAAACCGGGTCAAAAATCAGAAAAACACGCGGGAAAAGTCGCGGAACGCCTCCGGGCCTTCGAAACGACCCCGGATCGCGCCGATCCGAACACGAAAGATGTCCGAAATGAAATTCCAGACACGACAGAGTCAGACGCTCTAAGAAAGTAGGTCTGGGATCTGAAAATAAGGATCTGAAAGGGTCTAGGACATCACACTATTACTTCTAGGCTTGAAGTAAGAGAACTTTCCTACGCCTCTCTTCCGCTATCTTGAACGTCAAGTGCTGGCAAGAGTGCTTCATGATCTTGGCAAAGGTCGGTGGTACCGAGTGCCCTAATGATAGGGGATTCACTAGCCTCAGCCAAATCCACCTAGCTGACAAGCCACCACCACCGACCAAAGAGGAGGCACCCATTATCAAGGTGATGCTCCGTAATCCCATCTTAGACATCGACCTGAAGTTGACCCCCACGCTCCTCAGGTCATTGCGGTTGAGTCCCCCACTGCCTCACAATATAGGACCTTGTGCTATCATCATTGTTTGCTTCGAACTAGCATCTAAACATGTTTAATGTCATTTGCAGGTGCTTTTGAGCCCCCTTCGAGCGCTCAGAGGGTGGAGCCCGAGTTAGGGTTTGACGATCGTGTTGCAATCGTCCGTTCTTCACCCATACGACCACGTCCCCCCCTCACTATAGCTCAAGTAGAGGCCACCGCTCTCCTTGCCATCTCATCGGCTGTTGTGCTTGCTCCGAGACGTCTGGTACACTGCCCACTGCAGGTGGAAGCAAGAGAGGGGGTGTCGCACCACTGAACATCGTCGCCATCAACTTCGGCACCTGTCACCATTCCCAGCCTTGGGGCAGAGGTGTCAGAGGCAACTCTCAACGTTGTCATCAGTCCTCTAAGTGTCTCCTATAGCTTACCGAGTAAGTCTTTTACAATGGCGGGGGACAAGTGCAAGGCTGTGGATCTGAAGGCCGTGGTGGTGCTGGATCGCCAGCGTCACCAGGAGAAGAGAAAGAAGAGGGCCGTCAGGGCTTCTACTATGAGGGATGTCAATGGTAACCGATAATCTGATAACTGTCCATTTCGTTAGCTTAACGAACAACAAATGGATAGTATTTTTCTTTCTGATAAATTAACGGATACGAATACGGATATATCCGATTTTTTAGCGGATATGGATACACCTCATTTTTGAATTCATATTCGTTTGTTATCATTAAACAAGTTTGTATTTGACTCAAATAATTTAGTATCTTGAAGAAAATGATATTGAAGATGAGATATGTGTATAATTTAA
>JANBPO010005172.1:0-49712 GCA_024336825.1 Amorphophallus titanum | reverse complement strand
TTCATTAGATCGGTTTGCTAAAGTAGCAGAAATAAAATTACTTTTTAATTAACAGGTTAAATTAGTAATTATTACCAGAGTCTAGTCTAAAGGAAAGACAACAAGTCTAACAGTACAATCGACAGAATAGAAAAGACTTACCAGAAAGTCAGAAGAAGCCCGACGAAGGTACCAGCTAGCAACTACGAACTCACACACTAGGAACCGCGGAAGCAGTACGAATGATGGCACACCTAAAAAGCAAGGGTGAGCCTCGTGTCACTGGCTCAGTAGGGGGTCATGCGGATCCCCACTGAAAAACACGCAGTAACACGCTAAAACAGTAGGTAAACAACAGGTAAGAAACAGGCAACAATAGTAGTAAAGTAGGAAAACTAAACTACAAAGCTGTAAAGAAAAGGGATGCAGGAGTAGGGAGCAAGTTAAGAGCTGTGGGAGCTAAAAAGGAAAGGGAAAGAGCCATACCAAACAGGCGTGACTGCCGAACTAACCTCGGCTCCTTGAACTACTCCAAGCAATGACAGATGGGCAGACTCTGATCTGACGAAGTCAGGAGTTATCAATCCATCAACAAGATGCCAGGCCTAGAATGAAGACCTACAAGAACAACAAGAAAACCTAGGAAAACCTAGACAGACTCAGACCTAGACGACACGACTAGAATGTCGTGCACACTGCCCCACACATGACTGGAACGTCGTGCAGGCGATAGACACTGACCTCGGGAAAAGCCATGAGAGGGATAACTCGGAAGGTCACGACGCACAAGAAACATGAAGAGCAACGTGCCACGTGACTAGAGTCCCTCACCACCAGAAGAACAGCCAGCTGCATCCACTGACGTCTTATGCTACGCCTACTAGCGTCTTATCCACATAACCTACTGTAAGGACTAGGCCGAGACAAAGACACTACTAGAACCAGAACAGTACCATGACGTGAGGGACTAGTCAGGGTCACATCTAACGATGCAAGTCCAAAGTCCCTGACCACATGTGCACACACTGGCCCACTGCCTAAGCCAGGCCTCTAGCTAGCATTCCCCCTCCGAAGGGCGCTACGGTTGGACCGGGGGCCCACAGAACTAGCTTAAGAACCATAAATCGAGAAAGTGCCTCGCTACAAGAGCCGTCACACTGAAGCGTGATGTAAGGCTATGACTAGTGGAGGCTCACAAGACACGGAGACTCAAAACACGGGTGTGGAAGTACAGGCAAGCAAGAGAGCACCATCGCACATACTTTGAAGCACCAATGGCAGCACAGCCACTATCGACAACTTAGGACAAGGCAACTAGACCTACTCACGTAATGATCCTTGAGTGTTTTTTCTTGTTCTTTCTCAATCACATTCCCTTATTGTTCTTATTAAATTAATGAAGCATAAACTTTAATCATGTTTATGTTGGAAATTGGAGTAATGATACTAGAACTGTTCTGACAGTCACTCCACTCCGGTGGTACTGACTGACCGATCATCTACCGTTTCTCGATGTTTTATAAAACCTTTAAGCTTGTAATGGCTGGTACACTCCGCCAGATATTCCTTCTGTCAGACTAGGACCTCCATTATGAGACCTCCGTCAGTCCCCACGAGCCTGAGATTTTCACTAGGATGTTAGGCAGGTTGTACCTCAAATCCTGCACCTGTTAACTTGACCAAATCGCTTGGTTGCCTCTGTCTAGAGTCGCGGCCCACGTGGGACCGTCCGAGTCTCTACACGGCCTGAATCTGACCGTTTGGTCCCTTGAGCGGCTCGATTAAGATCGTGTATGACTGGCTAAGTGCCAGGTCTAGCTGGTCGATTCACCTTGATTTTTCTTTGACCTAGCCATGTTAAGTCGACCTAACGCCTCTAGACTAACCTGAGAGCTGTGGGCTAAACTCTGATTCAGTTCCACCATGCCCCGGGCGGCCTGGGAGCCCAATTAGGTTAATTACTCTAGCCTAGCTTGGCCCTTTTAGTACACGGTTATCCGTGGACCATTTCACCCACTGAATGGACTATCGATGGACCGTTTGGTGTTGAGACGGCCCCGTTCAGACCATATACCTCTCGTCATGGGCTTCAATTCTTTTTGTTATGAATGGCCAAATATGGACTGTCTAGCTCTGTCTAGCGGCCCATCTAAGACTGTCCTATCCTTCACACAGCCCTTAGAGGACCGTTTACCCTTGGCAGTGAGCTAGGTTTTCCTTGTCCCAGTTCATCTTCTGTGGTCTAGTATAAGACCGTTTATGTTACAAGCGGCCCTAGTGTGACCGCGTAACTTCCAGAGATTGATTTACGTGCCTTTCTTGTGTGCCTCGGTAGTCGGGCCATGGACGACTTGTGCTATTACAACCCTGAATTATTCTCGTGTATTCCAGGATAGCTTGATGTTTTCATTCCTTTTTCCTGGCCAAGTCTAGTAAATGTCTAGACATAACTTGAGATCTTGGATCCACCAAATCAATGCCAATGCATCATAAGGGCCTGGTCTGATCCTGGGAGGAGCACTCGAAAAGTACTAGTGCCCCGAGGAGTTGTAATGACATGGTGAGGCATTGCACTGAGTGCATGACTAGCGTGATGTCTATGACATTTCATCCACATGATTCATTTCATTCTTCTTCTCTATGTTACAAGTTATTGAATTCCTACATTTGGGCAGTCGATAGACAGTCTTCTCATACTTGTCTTTGTTCGCCCACAGGTCGATCTGCGCCATCCGAAGGAGGTAGGGGGATGGATTCCTTACCTCTTGTTCTGCTTTTCCCTTGAATTTTGTGCCGATTAGTGCGCGTTTGAGCGGGTTTCCAATTTTTGAGAAATTAAGGCATTTTTAGGGTGTGCGATGGAATCACCGATCCAGGCGATGTTTCTCGCGTTAAATGGTAGAAAATGAACCCCTAGTTTGTCGGGATTCGATTCCTGCCAGTCTGGTTGTATTTGGTCATGATTTGGGGCCGGTAGGAGGCTGGTTACTCCTATGAGTCATGTTGGGTTGATTTGAGGAATCGCCTATTTTGTAACCATTTTGTGGTTTTCTAGATCCCTTCCTACTTGTGGAAGGTTGATATTGAGTCTAGGAATGTTTCCACACTGTCTAGACGCGATTGGGGCGTGGAAAGACCGAGTTTTGTAGGTTTCTATGATTTTTACACCGTAACGAGAACGCGCCGGTCGTGTAAGCCGCGTTATCAGTTGAACGCGTAACAATCAAGCATCGCGTCTCGTGTAGGAGATGAACAGTTGGGCGGTTGGGAACGCGACCCATGTGATAGTCGCGATCCTCTGTGAACGCAACCCAGGCGGGGGTCACGTTTACGTATTATCGCGCCTGAGGTATTGGCCGCGACTACGTGTTATCGCGCTTAAGGTTCTGGCCGTGTCTATTAACGCGACCTAGGTAAGTACCGCGTCGCTGTGTGATTGAGACCTAGGTGTTGGGCGCGTTCTGATGACATTGCGACCCTCCGTAGGGGCGCGTTAATCATCACGACACTGGGTATAGGCACGTTAATACTTTTCATTTTTTGTGTCTTATTTGAGTTGTCTCGGGCTCCGGTGAACCCAGGATTCAATGCCTTGTTGGCTTTGACTCGATGGATGCCTTGGGTGTCCCGTGAGAGTCATATGGGTGTCAAGGGATCCCGAAAGGGTGGATTTATCTCGGGCAGTGTGCAGTGTTTCGTTCGAGTTGGTTTGACTTCCGGTTGGCTTAGCTTCGACCCCTAGGTTAGCCCATTGTCTGTGGATGCCTTGGACGTCATATGAGGGCTGTGACCGTGTTATAAGGTGTTCGAAAGTGCCATTATATCGAGTAGTGTTTCGTGCAATTCGAGAGTCATTATGGTTTCTGATCAATCCAGTTGTGACCCAGTGGTTGACACATGACCTCGTGAGTGTCTCGGCTATCCTGTGAGGATCGAGACTGGTTTTGGACGTTTGGAGGTATTGTCTTACCCCGATTTACGTGCCTATGTTATAATTTTAGAAAAATTTGAAGGATGCTACAGTCTAGGACCGTCGGTTAGTGACCACTCGACTTTCCGACCTTCGGTCAGCCCTAGATGAGTTCCCACACCACCGGGTAAGCATTCTGTTAAAATGAGTTATATGATGTTATGTGCATTTAGTAGACAATCTCAATTTTAACAAAACTTTGGATTCATGTTGTGGCAGGTGGTGTGGACGCCCTACGCAGGCGAGGATATCACCCCGCAACCGTGGGTGAGAGAGGGGCGTGCCTAGTTTCGTCGAGATATTGTGCTATTCTGTGTGAACCTACGGGAGCCGCTCTACCTACGCTTAGTTCTACGGACTTTAGGGTGGCACCAACCTCTAGTGGCGGTACCAGTAGAGCACAGATCAGATCGAGGATGCTGATGGACTTCGACGAGAGATCAAGCTTGGGCCTCTCTCTACCGTGCAGAGGCCAAGGCGTTGCAGAAGGGACCTTCCTTGGAGCAGGACAGGCACCTAGGAAGTAGCGAGACTAACCTAGCGGACTACTAGGAGTGGTACGTCGGATGACTCCGCCTTGACACTTGAGCGGTGAGTTAATCTTTTGGCTTCCCGAGGATGATGTTTTCATTAAAGAGCATTGCATCTAATGATTTTATGAAATTTGGTATGCAGATGCTAGAAGTTGCAGCATTCCGGATCCTCTAGGACTGGATCATTTGCACTTGATTCACCAGCGAGGTGAGCTAGCGTACGTCCGCATGAGGGCATGGATGACCAGGAGAGCTAGACCCTCATCTCAGGCGGAGGATAGAGAGGAGCTAGAGGACTGCTTGGCAGAAGCTCTCGAACGGGCCTAGGAGAGGGAAGCCGAGTTAGCCAAGGCGGTGAGGACCAGTCACTCTAATCCCTTTTCCTCATTCATCTTTGCCTGACTTATATGTTTGCGAATTTCCTATAGAGGAAAGAATTAGAGGCTTCCCTAGCCTCTTGACGAGAGTTAGATGGGCATGTCGATGACCTGACACGTTGCCTTGGAGCGGTGGAGATAGTGGAGAGGCTAGAGGGTTGCCTTACTGAGACGAAGGAGAGAGAGGCCGAGGCACAAGCCAGGGAGATGGCCATGGTGATATGAGAGCCACGGGCCCTCGATCAGTTGGGGGCTCTGCGACGATGTGTATTGTAGAGGTACCAAGGCAGAGGCGTGATAACGCGAAAATGTATGTCGTTACTACACACGTGCTAATAATCTTAAAATCGAACTCACACAAAATGATCAAAAGAGAAAGTAGTACTATGGCAAGCACGGGTCGAATCCACAGGGAAGAAGAGATTTTTAGAGTGGAGAAACTGAGGGAGAAGTATCTGCCACCCTCCTACCATCAGCGTCTTTTAGACCAATGGCAAAAACTCACCCAAGATGGAAAGTCCGTAGACGAGTACATCGCCAAATTTGATGAATTCTTCCTTCTGAGTCAAGTCATGGAAGACGCATCCGTTACCCTCTCTCGATTTAGGGCTTGCCTACACGAGAGTATCTAACGGGAACTTTTCTTGCGAGAGGTTAACACCCGCAAGCACGCCTACCAGGTTGCTCGAGATGTCAAGCGGTTTCAAAGGGTGGTCCCACCTCGGGTTCCCACCTACCGCCAACCTGAGCCTCGGAATCTCATGGCCTGCTACACTGAGAGAGCAGGCCCCTCTACTTCCTATGTCCCTACTGCTACCCCACTTCGGGCCGTTGCCCCTACTGCCCCTGTCATAAGGAACCCCTTACTTGCACCTGCTGCCTTGCCTAGGTTGGAGTACACTCCACCGACTGATAGGAGAGATGACAAAGGAAAGGGAGTCCTTCCAAGCACCTCCCAACTAGCCCCTGTCTCGGGAGCTCGATGCTTTAGGTGCCACAACCTAGGGCATGTTGCAACCAATTGCCTCACCCGAGCTTTGATCATCACTGACCCCCAACCTGTGGAGCTTCCACCTCAAGAAGGAGAATCCATTGAGAGGTATGAGGCCGACCCTAACCTCATTGCCCAGTTTGAGGAATTAGATGCAGGATTTGATAGCACGTATGTCGAGTACATGTAAGTGGGAGATATTACCGAGAGTTCTAGCCATGGACGATTGGGTTTAGTTCGCTGCATCCTAACACACCCTCAGGAGGACGACTGGCGTCGAACCTCCATTTTTCAAACCTACATCATGATGAAATCCCAACCCTATACGATGATCTTTGACAATGGGAGCTGTATCAATGCAGTCTCTTCAGACTTTGTCTCCCGTCTAGGTCTACCTACACATCTCCATCCTAAGCCATACAACGTAGCTTGGGTTGACGACACGTCTATCCCAGTCACCACTACATGTGTCATTCCCATTCAATTCCAGTCCTATCAAGGACAAATCCTATGCGATGTAGTACCAATGAAGGTCGGGAGCATCATCTTAGGACGACCATGGATCTATGATGTAGACCTTACTACGTTTGGTCGGTCCAATCAATGTTCCTTCTCCCACAATGGGAAGAAGATTCAGTTGTACCTGACACCCCCGAAGGTGACCCTGGGTAAGAGTTCCACTTCCACCACCATTAGAATCCACAAGGTTCAGGAGAGTCCCCGAACTCCCAATGAAGGGAAACTTCTCATTCCCTCTTCTCCTACAGTTGCGCACCTAACAGAAGTCTACAGTTTGAACTTCCTTTGGCGCAGGCCGCTTATTAGCCAATTTGGCTTTTTGGCTGGAGGCAGCAAGGGCAGAAGAATATCTTGAGAGGAAAGTCTCAGTTTTCGCCACCACATTGTTTAATTGGTCGAAGGACCTGATTTCCATTCCTATCATCCTCTTGAGGACTTCCTGCTTCAGATTTTACTTGCAAATCTGTACAACATCTTCTTGACGTGGTGGACGCCTACATCTCATACTAAGATTCCTACACCTTTTAATATACTCCAGGGCTGTTGCATCATTTTTCTGCCTGGAAGCATACAATTCGGCCATGGTGAACTCCCTTTTAGCAACGTGAAATCGCTCCTAAAACTTCCCTTGCATATCAGGCCAGTTGTTAATGGACCCAGCTGACAAGTTTGAGTACCACTCGAAGGCGAGTCCTATGAGGGATGACCCAAAGAACTTCAGCAGGTAGGATTCGTCAGCCACCAGATCACCCATCACGTTCATGTAATAGGCCATGTGCTCCTTTAGGGTTCCTAGCCCGTTGAACTTGTCAAACTTTGGTGACTTATTAATGCCAGGAGGGAGTCTTTTAGCAACATGGTGAGCCAGATACGACACCTTGTATATATCAAATGAGGCATAATCATCACCTCCTCGATCTACCAGCTTCATATCTATTATCTATTCAACCATCAGCTTGCTCACCATCACCGGATCCACCGAATCTACATAGAAGTGGGCTTGCTGCATTTGAGGTGTCGCCAACATCGCAGCCCGAGGCATAGTAGTGGCAGTCCCCTGATGTTGAAGAGCCGATGGTGGTATCGAGGCCATGCCCCCAGCATAGTTGTGTATTGGTTGAGAAGCCGTCATCTGAGGTGAACCCTCGAGCTCATCGGCGCACACCATGATGTTTCAGGTGGGGCTTCCACCTGCTTCGAGGCTGGCACTTGCATGCTCAGCTCGCTCAATTATTTCTTCAGCATTTTAATCTCCTGTTGATATTTCAGGAGCAACAGCATCATTATTGGATCGGGGGTAGAAGGGCTAAGTGTCTGGCCTCCTCCCTCCTATGGAGTATCTGAAGCAAGTGCTGGCCTCTCACCCTCGTCTTCAATGGTGATCACGTTTGCAGTCATGGTTACTACATCCATACTTGTTTCTTTGGCAAGAGCTTGCACTGCATCAGCTGCAGCCTTCTTCCTTCTGGTGACAGGACTGGTCCTCTTGGCAAGCCTAGTCACCTCTTCAAGTTCATCGGGTATAGACCCATAGCGGCCTGCCACTGCAGCCATGTTGTAGCTGAATTTTTGGAGGTGCTTGTTCCCCCGTATCACCCTCCTGGTTGGTTGTCCACGGAAGGTTAGCCTGTCAAACACCGAGACCCTCAGTGTAGCTTGTTCATGGAGGGGTGGTTCATAACAACCGGACCCTTCATCTGCGATCTCTTTTGGGTCGACCTATACTCCCTGGTCTTCATCTTCTGCAGTGCTCATAACCTCCAAGAGCAGCTACAGCCCTTCAGTGGTGTTCCCAAGGCCCCAAAAATATCCTCGTACAACTTGAGTAATATCATCTTGCCCATCTATGGGGCAGAGTGCTGATGATGACATCCTGTGTTGAGCCGATGGCCTGTAAGCAAGTCGTCGTTGTTCAACTATCTTGTCGCATCTTCTGCTATGAGCATAAACATTCGCCTGTCGGCCATAGGCCTAGAAGGCTGGTCTGCGAGGTGTCAAAGCTGGCACATCGATTCTCTCTTCTTCTTCTTCTTCTTTTCTATCGAACATGTCAACTTGAACAGGCTTCTGTTTGGCAGTATCCGGGGCTCGCATTTGCTTAGGCACCCACACTTGTTTAAATTTGGTTGGCTTCGAGGCCAAACCACCTCTTGATCCAGACTTCAGACGATCTATCTTGTCTTTAGCCAGTGCTTGAAAGGAGTTCTACACTGGTACAACTACAATCACCTGGTCGGGTAAAACCCTAGCCTGTCGGTCATTTAGAAACACGCGGACTCCATCGATTAATACAGACTTGCCCGACATCGACAGTCGACCTTGTAGTATGCCGGTATTTTTTCTTGTCGCCCTCCTGGCAGCCGAGGAGCGCTTGTTATTGTGGGAAGCGCAGGAGTGGATGTGGCAAATGTAGCAGTCGGATGCAGCAGTATCGATCGGGGTCACCTTTGCAGCAGCGATTGGCCCCATGCCCTGGACATGTAGGAGCTCGACGAAGGCTACCGTAAAAAGTTAGGGCAGTCGACAACCGATGGGAAGTCACTGGACTTTGTTGGAACTGCCAAGTAGCCATTCCTAGCGTGATCAGCAACCACGAGCGGTCCAAAGGAAACAACCATCGTGGTTTTTAGGATGCAACCTACAAATTTCATATTTAAAGAGAGTTAGAATTTTAGGAGGAGGTCATTAGGTCCCTAATCCTAGTGAGAAGATGAAAGGAGGCTTAGTCCCATCGGGCGTGCCAAACCTGTTGGACGCACTCTTGATATTCATCTTTTTTATGGTTTATTCGTTCTTTTTGTTCTTGGTTTTTTTGGTTTTATTAAGTGCATGGGTGTAGCAGTCACCAAAGTGATAATTTATTCGGGTTTCAAAGACCAAGGTGGTCCTGAACCACTAGTGCGCTCCGTCTAACTAGCCAGATGATGTGGGTATTAGGTCGGGACTAGAACCCGCCGTGCCATAAAGGTCATGACGTTAAATACATCCTCTCGGAGAGGAGAAAACATTTGATTCAACGGCAGGAGAAGGGGCCCTCAGGCCTAAAGTTGATACTGAAAAAAAGAAGTAATGAAAATTCTATGTTTTAGTGAAAACATCCCCCAACGAGGAGTAAATCGTGGAATAAAGGCGGTCATTAATTAACCAAGTCATATTCGGACAAGAGTCCCATTTATGAACTAAATGCATGCCAGGAGTTCGACAAGTTTGATATTCGGGTTTAGATCCCAACAGAAAGCCACTAGACATAGTGAGCTATAGGCCCAAAGCAAGATCAAGCATGACCATGATGGGCTGACTCCAATGCTCAAGCATGACCTACATAGGCCTCATTAATATCTCCTTTATGTAGGGTCCAAGAGAGGTGAGAGCATTATCATTTATTCTTTTGTCTTGATGTAGTTCTATTAATTCTTTTTCCTTTCCTTTTCTTTTATGCATTATTACTTTATATGTATATATATTTCATTAGGTTTCATGCCACTGTCATTATTATTATTTCATTATCTTATTTATGATTTATTACTTTTGCGTGTTTTGGTATCATCTCTTCCTTCTTCTCACTTTCTTTTTTTCTCTTTTTTTAATGTGCAAAAGGGCAAGAGGCTATTGCATCGACGCAAGGCCTAAGCTGCGTTGATGCACAACACTAGCATAGGGAGCTACGAAAGGTGCTGCTTCGATGCTGGCTCAGCTACGCCGATGCAACCAGCCCACCCAAAGGTTGGCATAAACTGCTTCGTCGATGCACTGGCAGGCTACGTCGACGTAGCCCGCGCCAGTGAGTGGAAACATTTTTAACTTCTTCATTTGTTTGCTCCCTTCTTCATGCAAGAGATTGATCTTAGTAGCTTTAAGTATAAAACTCTAATTTCCTAGAGAATAATCCCCCTAGAATCTCTCCCCATCTCTCTAGCAGCGCACCCCACCTTCCCTATCCCAGCCACCATCACACCTACCCACAACCCACACCCTAAGTCACCCCTCTCTATAACCCATGACCTCCCAGCCCCCATCAGCTCCTTCCCCACTGCCATCCATGCACCCCCATTCTCCAGGCTCATCCACGGAGCCACCGTGAGCCCTCGTCGTCGTCCTCGTCCTCAGCTTCGAAGAAATCTCTGCTCTGCTGCCTGCAGATCCAGGATAGAATCTGAGACTCAATTTGCAGAGGCTACACCGACGTCCACGGCACCAATCAGTGTAAAACCTATTTTGTGGGTTTGTTATACTCTGAGTCCTTTTCAATTCAGAAGTGGTCTCGCTTCATTTCGACCTCAGCACAGATCGTGGCGTCCATTTTCATGCGACTGCACAAGGTCCATGCAAACTTGTTCACCCAGAACGTAATGCAAGTTTGCAGAATGCGCCACGCTCTCCCCGGTGATCTTCTGGTTGATATTTTTCTATGAGGCATTATTATCGAAGTCCTGAAGCCACTCCAAGTGATTTGAGTGCATTCCGATCTCCGTGCAAGGCGTACCACCCCAAATATCCTGCCCTTGTCAGTCTGCTCACCCAGAAAATAGAGGCTCACCACAGAAGCGACTGTGACCTTCTCCATGCTCTGATGGACCTCAAATTTTAATGTTAATAAGAACTCCCAGTCCTCTATCCAGCCATGCTGGTCCTACTCCGTTTGGAGGTCTACAGCGAGAGTTCCACTGCCGGCCCTACGACTGCACCAACCTATCCTGCAAGGTAGAACTGCACAGGTCAACTTCTCTGGTCTGCCCCGCCTTCCAGAGACCTCGGATCGATGCCAAACTTCACGGAGAGATACTTCACTTCCACAGCAACGATTTGGCGTAAGCGGAACCTCATTTGAAGTCTTGTGCGCAGCATACCTGGAGACTCATCTCGGATCTGTCCGGAGGATTATGTGCAGGGCAGCAGGCCCCTCTTCCCTACCCCATCCCCCCCTCCTGCGTGAGAGTAGTTTTGTACTGGTCATCCTCTTCCCCTAGCTTCCCCTTCCCTGCGTGGAGTGCTACTTTTGGGGTTGTACTAGCAGGTTCGTCTTGAAGCACCATCGACGCAGCGTGCTCGCCGGGTGTGCACGCTCCCTGGCACGCCCATGTCTCCAACCAGAGCCGACCCTTCGGACGACTAGGTACATTTGGTTGCCACTCCTCTCCTACTTTTCTAGTATTAGTTGCTATGTCGCATCAGTGAGATGAGTGCTCATTCCCAAATGATCCACCTAAATGAGTGAACTTGCTACTGGTGGGAAGAGCGTACATTTGAACCGGTCCCCTCGGTACCAGTCTGCCCGGTAGTATCCGGTGCCCATCCCATTCTCCTCAGGTGGCTTCCTCCACCCTCCTCGTAGTTCAGACCATGTCTGATGCCCCACGAGCCGCTGCTCGCCTAGCCACCACTCTGTACCCTTGGGGAGTTCATTTTTCACGTGTGTGATCATCTTTTCATCTAGGCGTACGTGCTCACAAGTTCGCTGGCTTTAGGTCTCAGTTTCCTATCCGAATTCATCACACAAGTAGTTCTAAGAGAATTTTAGAGAGGATTTAAGACATCATATTTAACGACATTAAGTCAATAAAGGGATTGAGTTGTCGAGTAACGCACAATCGTCCTTTGTGGAAAATCTCGTAAAATAAGTTTTTTTTTTTTTTTTGGTAAAGCAAGTCATCAAGTGAATAAAAGGGAGAGTGTACCCCCATTCCAAAGGAAGGGGATATGCTCACTCCACCTTTTTCACAAGATGCTGAATTTTATTGATAAATTGCAAAAGATACATGACGAGGAAAGGCAACGCCTTTAAAAGACAAAGAAAAAGGGCCTTAGACAAGAATTTTCCGAAAATTAGGAAGGCCGATGGCATCAGCAAAGGCGTAGCCTTTTGCAATACAAGGTAACTCTCCTAAAGATAAGAAGTCATGATTACAGCCAGCAAAAACAGCAAAATTGGCTAAGGCGTCTGCAAGCTGGTTTCCTTCCCTGTGGATATGCATAATCGGGCACTGAAAGCGGAGTACCAAAGATTTGAGATCATCCCACCAAGGCAGTAGAGACCAAGGAGGAGCAGCATTCTTCGAAGTCAACAAGACAACAAGAGCTTGAGAATCAGTATAAATGGCTGAAATAGGAATAGCATGCAGTTGAGCCAGACGGAGACCATCAAAAAGAGCACGACTTTCAGCAACCATATTCGAACCAACCCCATAGAAATAAGAGAAACCAAGCATGAAACGCCCAGATGAAGACCTGAAGCTGCCTCCACCTCCCGAAGGACCCGGGTTCCCCTTACTAGAGCCATCCACATTCAAAGTGTAGTGGGTTTTAGCAGATTTCCAACGAACCAACCTGAAAGCAACTTTGGGAATATTAATAGTAATTTCAAAATCCTGAAGAATAGCTTGATATTGCCGACTAACCCCATGCTTAAATTTGATTTGCTTAAGGGTATATCTCAAATCAGTAAGAATCTGATCCACTGCTCTCTCCCAAGAAGACTTTGCACCTTCAAATTTAGCAGAGCACCTTATTTTCCAGATATGCCAAACAATAGAAATGATGAGGAACAATGAGATAAAACCAGAAGGATATGCCAAAGAAACCTCATTAGTAGCAGTTTGCATCCTATTAAGAATGTGAGGACTGGCTATCCAAGAAGGCTCAATTAAGCTAGCAAAAATTGACCAGAAAAATTGAGCAGTTTCACCACCCACAAATAAGTGATCCATATCCTCTGTAGTATGATGAGATCGACAACAAACACAACAGGAAGCCATCTGAACTCCACATTGTTGAACCTGCTTGTCCACAGGAATAGCATTCTTCAAGACTTTCCATCCAAAAACAGAAGCCCTTGGGGGGAATTTGGGGTGCCAAAGATTACAGAAACCTGTGCTCTGATCCATGGATAAAGTATCAACCAGAACAGCATAAATGGATTTAGTGCTAAGAACACCAGAGTTCGTGAGAGACCACACAGGGATATCATCCCCCAATTGAAGAGAGTAGTTTTGTAAAACATCTCTTAGTTGCGGAGAAAATTCAACCTGCCAAGCCCTGTGCAGAGGATTGGACAAGACCTCCTGCACTGAGTAATTGTTACGAAGCAGGACAGATTGATTAGTAGAACCATCAAATAGAGGCTTGTCAGTCAGCCAATTATCCTTGAAAAAATTAGCTGAAGAACCTGATTTGACCACCATCCTGAAATAAGTGAGATAAATTTTCCGAGCCCTATCAAAGTCCTTGACCCTAACACCAGCAGGGAAGGGAGTGTTGCAGTCAGAGATATGCTTGCCATGAAGATATTTACTTCTCATGAATTTTGCCCAAAGAGAATTTCCATGTACAGCCTGCCAAATAAGTTTAACATGAAAACAGCTTTGCATAGCAAAATGGTTTTTAATACCAAGACCACCATGAGATTTGGGTCGGCACATCTTGTCCCAAGAAACCCAGTGCTTCCTATGAGAAGAATCAGAACCCTGCCAGAAGAAATTGGAGAACAAACAGCCAATACGACGAAAAATAGAAGATGGGATACAAACAGCACTGGCACTATATAATGGGATAGAATCAAGGACAGATTGAATCAGAGTCAGCCTGCCAGCTTGAGATAACATTTTGCTCTGCCACCCTTCAAGCTTGCAAGAAACATTATCAACAATATACTTGAAATGAGGAACTTTCTCCCTTCCTGTTATGAGAGGAATTCCAAGATATTTTAAAGGGCCAGCTGTATGATGGAAACCAGTTAATCTAGAAATCCTCTCAATAGAAGAACGAGGCATTTTCTTAGAAACCAGAAAGCAACTCTTCTGTGAATTAATTTTCTGCCCAGAGGACCTTTCATATTTAGCTAGAAAAAGAATCAAATTCTTAATAGAGGCTGCACCACCATTAACAAATATCATAGCATCATCAGCAAAGAGGAGGTGGGAAATCCGTTGAACACCACGGGGCAGATGATAGAAATTACAATAGCCACTGGAAAAGATGTGGGCCAAGCCCCTGCTAAGAACCTCTTCAGCAATAATAAAGAGAGCAGGAGCTAAGGGGTCCCCCTGCCTGATACCCCTGGAAGATTTAAAAAAGCCTCTAGAAACACCATTGAGGTAAACTGAAAACCAGCAATTTGAAACCATTTGAGCAATAAGAGAAATGAACCTATTGGAAAAGCCAAACTGCTTCAAAACAGCAAGTAAGAAATCCCACTCAACCCTATCATAAGCCTTAGCCATATCCAATTTAATGAGCATGTTGTGACCTCTAGTGGGTCTATCCAAATCTTTTATCAGCTCCCTCGCCAAAGAGATACTCTCAGTAATTTGCCTGCCTTGGACAAAACCACTTTGTTCATTGGATATAATAAGAGGTAAAATATGTTTCATTCGTTCACAGATAATCTTTGACACAATTTTGTAAGAAAAATTGCAAAGACTGATTGGTCTAAAATCCGCATAAGTAACTGGGCTTTTGATCTTGGGAATAAGGCAAAGAGTGGAAGAAGTAACACCTCGAGGAAATCCCCACCCTTGAAAGAAACTTTGAATGGCCATTACCACATCATCTTTTATAATGCTCCAGCATTGAGTGTAGAAGGAACCACTGAATCCGTCCGGCCCAGGGGAGCTGTTGCCAGGGAGGGAAAACACTGAATCCTTTATCTCCTCAAATGAAGGAACAGCACAAAGAGACTTATTCTGGTCTTCAGTAATCAGATTAGGCAACAGAGAAAGCAAATCCACATCAATACAGTGGTTATTAGTAGTGAAGGATTGTTGAAAAAAATTCACTGCACCATTAAGAATGGAATCCTGATCTTCAATCCAACAGTCATTTATTTTAATTCTGTGAACATAGTTTTGCTGGCGCTTGACACGGGTATAATGCTGAAAGAAACTAGTATTCCTGTCTCCGTGAGCCAACCATTTAACTCTAGATTTCTGAAACCAGAAGATCTCTTCACGATAAAGAATAGAAGACATATTAGCATTTGCCTTTTGAAGATTAGTACGGTTCTCTGGAGTAGGGCTACCTTCAAAAAGATTTTGTGCTGCTGCAACCTGTGCAGTAGCCTCAGTCTTCAGTTGATTCAAATCACCGAAGACTTCCTTATTCCACACTCTTAATACTGCCTTCAAACGTTTGAGTTTAGATTGAAATGCATAAAACGGATGAGGCTCAAAAGGCAAGGCATGATTCCAATGTTCAGCAACAAAATTCAGAAAACCATCATGAGTGTGCCACATTTGTTGGTACAGAAACCTCCCAGAAGTGCATTTAGGAAACACCAAAGATAATAGTAATGGGGAGTGATCCGAAGGCCCTCTATTCAAGTGCTTTACAGCCAAACATGAACTAGATTGAAGCCATAGAGGGTTAAGAAGCACCCTATCCAAACGAGCTGTTATATGAGAGGCACCAAGTTGCTTATTAGACCAAGTATACTTAGAACCAGAAAAGCCAGCATCAGATAATCCAGTTGCAGCCAGAAATCCTTGAAAATCAATCATGGACGACAATGAAGAAAATGAACCACCCATTTTTTCATCAGGAGATAGAATGCAGTTAAAGTCACCACCAATAACCCAAGGAACAGCCACCTGTTGACTGAATGTCATCAAAGCATCAAATAATTCTCTACGAATAGCAACATTATTGGATGCATAAACCACAGTAAGCAAAAAAACAACAGTATCATTCTCCTTGTAAGCTACGGTCAGAAATTGGGAATGCCTCTCCACCACTTCAAGAGACATACTAGAATGAAAGAATAACCAAATTTTGGGGCAGTCCTCATTATTCGCAAGAACAGATTGCAGCCGAATTCTGCGAGCCACAGACTGTGCTCGAGAGAAAGGAACTTTAGGTTCAGATATAGCAGCTATAGTAATATTATGAACAGAAATATAATTGGCCAAGCTCCGAACAGAAGCCTTATTCCCAACTCCTCTCACATTCCAGATCAAAATTGGATTAAAATTCAACATTTTCAGCAATAGGTTGAATGGCCAATTTCTTTGCCTTGGCCCTAGTAAGGCGGTTGTCACTGAATAGAAGCCCAGGAGAAACAGAAATTTCATTAGCCACCAGCTGACAAGGGGGATCATGACGATGACTCATATTTTCCTGCCTGTGCATTTTCACATTTTCCTGATGAGATAAAGTAGAAACCACATTAACTTTAACCTCCTCGCTTAAAAACCCAGCTACCTCCACACAAGAATCCTGAGTCTGGATCTGGATTGAAGAGAGCTCAGGTTCCTCCATTTGTTGTGTTGTTAGAAATTGAGGAACAATTAAGGAATCAATAGAATCATTATTGCAGCCACTAGAGGAGGGATCAGAAACATCATTTGGGATCACTGTTTCTACTGATTTAAGTTTCTCCAAATCAGACGAAACAGCATCTTGCTGCAAACTGAGATTCTGACTCTCAACCTCAACAATACCTGAATCTTGAGCCAAGGGAGCAAAGCTGTTATTGTGCATGTTGTTGTTCTGTTGAACCAGGGGAACCCGAGGTCGAAAAACTTGACGGACTCTGTGAGCATCTGCAGCTGGAGCATCAACAGCACCCGGTCGTATATTACTACATTGTTGCCTACGCTTACATTGAGAGTCAAGATGTCCGATCTTATGACAGTGAGAGCATAAATGGGGAACCCGCTGATAGTTGATAGATTGCCAAAAACCACCATTCTCCGACCCAATCCAAATCCTTTCTTTCCGTGGCAGTTGAAGATCAAGCTCAACACAAACAAGGGCCTCCGATGTTTCCGTCATAGCAATTGTAGCTCTGTGAATTTGTAAAACAAAACCAATATTTCCTGCAATAGATCGGAGCATGTCCTCGTGGTAATAGTTTACCGGAAGAGACGGAAATCCAATCCAAGCAGGAATGGTCGACGGATCAGAATCAAAGCGAAAATCGCGCGACCAGCGGAAGAAGCGAAATAGAAATCCCTTAATATAAATGCTTTTCTGAATCAGTAATTTTAGCATATCAGCTTCACAATCGAAGCGTATCAGAACATGGCGATCATTGAGGCGGCTCAAAATACACTCAGAGCAGATCTTGAATCTTTGAACTAGGAAGGAACGAATGTCTTGGATGGAAGGTCGGCCATAAGAACATTTAGCAATAACCGCAAATTGAAGATGTTCACAAGAAGCTTGAAGTTCATCAGTAGAGAAATAGACTGCAGGCTCACCACGTTCGGTAAACCCAGGGGGTTTCACTGGAAAAGATACCTTCGGATGCCGGTTGGACTCAAGAACAATCTCCGCAAAAGATTTCCGCAGGGGAGCCGGGAGATCGCCCTCTTCTAGCAGAACAGTTCCTTCCGACGACCGACAGTCCTCTCCCTCCTCACCGGGCATCACCGGCAAGGAGGAGGAAAATATGCGGGAAGAACAGAAGAAAGGAAAAAACGAGAGCTTCTCTCTCTAGAATTCTAGAGAGAGATCATGATGGACAACTTGAAATGCTTGATTATCAATTCAATATTAACATGGTTACATTGTATTATAAGCATGTTGATGGTTGTGAATGTGTGCATATTGTATAAAGAACATAGACTTGAAATGCTTAATCTTCAAATCAATACTAAATTGATTCTATTGTGCCTTTGCAGGTGTAAAATGGAGTGATTTTTTGGTCAATAGATTGATGGGTGGAAAATGAGTTCTCATGCTTATCTTTCATTAGTTTTTAATGTCTTGAATGCACATGTATATTTTCCAAGGATTTCTTGGAGTGGCATTTTGCTTGGCCTTTACATCTTGGTTAAGTGCATGGCAAATAGTTCGTGAATCTTAAAATGATGAAAACGAAGCTTAGTTCATGCTTTCATGCATTATCTTTATGGTTCCTTTCATAATCCTTGATTGTCATGCAAACTATTTGATTTAACTTATTTTTCATCATATAAATTCATTATGAATGTTTGATCGCTATAGGACCATAACGCACGGGAACGAGCGCGTTAAAGTCACCAGCCACAAAATGCCACAGACGGGGAACATAACTGACCAAGGGTGGGGCGTTATAAGGGACATAACGCACCTCTCATGAGCCGTCATGCCTTCTAGAATGTCTAAATTCACAGGAAACCACGGAATATAATGTACCTCAATAGGGGCGTCATATTAAACATAACGCATGGGGACATGGCCGTTAAAGGCAACGGACCTTTAACTCAATACCAAGGACTATAACGCACCAGCTGAGGCACGTTAAAGCCACCCGAACATAAAATCCACAGGAAACTCAGACACGGCGAATATAACGCACCAGACCATAACGCACCGGGGCAGGCACGTTATGTCACCTGGGTTTCGTGACTCCGGAGGTCAGAATCGGAAACCCCTCCCAACCGATCGAAATCGACGGGGGACGTGGTGAATTACAAAATCAAACCATCCTGCAAACCCATACCAACATTCCAAGCCTAGACATGCCACTAGAAATGAAATATGATGCCCATGGAATTGATTTAACAATTAAACAAGCATTTAATGCATTAAAAGACTAAAAACGCACTAAACAGAAATATGCACGAAATGCGAGGTAAATGGCGTCGGACCACGTCGCAAGTGGTACCGGCGGTGTCCTAACGAGATAAGGTATCCATCCCCCTACCTAGAATTCGACGAAAACGACGATACGACGGTGAACCGGCGAGAGGGAGAAACGGTGCCTCCCGGCCCAGCTCGAATCCACGTTCCGTGAATCGAGGAATGGTGGGCGTCAACGCGATCCTCGTGACGCGGCCAGTCCAACGGTACCTCTCCGGCTTCAATCAGCAGCCGTCTGACCAAGAAACGAGAGAGGCACGCAAACTGAGAATAAACTTTAAAATCTCCCAAAAGAAGAAATGCACAGAAAATGAGGAAGATGACGACGGATGGTGACGCAGAGGGCGTCAACGGATTCCTGACAAGATGAGGAGTCCGATCCCCTACCTTTTGCGCGGCGAAGACCGCGAATCGGTGCCAATCGGGCGACGGGAGTCACGTCATCTTTTCGCTCGCACGCGTCTCCACGCTCCACGATCCGAGGGAAGAAGGATACTGGCACAATCCTCGCGTGGAGCCCGTCCCGTCGGTACCTCCCACACGTCGATTGGAGTCCGTTTGGACAGCGAACCGAGAAATGGGGGTGTGGAGGAGAGAGAACGTGGGGGAGAGAGAGAACGCGCGATGGAGAGAGAGAGTTTCGAGAGAGGAGAGAGAGAATGAGTGGCGTGAGATTTTTTTTATAAAATCTGATTTTGACTCGACTTGTTAGCACTTGCTCGGAACACTTGATATTACGTACTTGTATACTTGATATTACTTGCTTGGACCCCCGTTATCTCCTCATGAAAAAGTGTAATGTTATTGAAATTTCTTTTCTCGGATATTCTCTAATGTTCTTACTTCCATAAGCATGCCACATTAATTGATTGGTTAATTACTTAAAGCAATGTCTGGTATAGAGATATAATTCCTACTGAGTGTTCACTTACCTAGTTTTTTCTCACTTTTCAGGTAACTCAGATACCGACTCACAACCGGATGGGGATGACAATGAGTTAAGAGCATAGAGCCTCCAAGCATTGTACTGTTATGTCGAGTCTTGCTGCATTGTGTCTTTCCTTTAGAGTCCATGTCATTCTATATCTGTTGGTTATTCAAGTCATGATGTACACTTATCCAGGCTTGTAGCCTGTTTATGGCTGCAGATCTTAGTTATGTGGTTATTGACATTTTTAGGTCTCGTAAGTTGTGGCAAATGAATTATTGGAATATGATTGTTATTCATTACTCTTGTCTTTAGAGCACTCTGTCATTATGTCAAAATTCTTATCGCTCTGATTGACATGAATGATATAAACTCGTCGCGTCTCCGGGTTCCTTCCACACTCGGGGCATGACAATTTCATCCCTGGACGCTGGTGAAAGAGACCTCGGAGCCCTAGCTAACCGGTGCTGAAGCGGAGCCCCTCCCCCGCCTCACCTTCATCGGCCGCAAATGTCTGATCCACCGCCCCCTTGCACCGCACGCCAGAGGGCTTACCGCCGGACACAGCAGATGGTCACCCTTCTTCGTCTAGTCAAAGCCCCCTCAACTAGTCCTTGCAGAGCATGTCATCGCAGGTCGCCTACGACTATATCGGACATACAGATGGTGGCGCCAGGGTCCCTACTGTTCGTGGGATGGATGCTTCGAGCGGCATTCTAGACTCCACCAGTGAGCCCTCCGATCCTTTTTTTTGGGTCGCCGACCATCCAGGGAGATCACCAGAGATGGAGAAGAAGGGAGCTCATAGTAGGATGGGGTGAAGGAGGTCTCGATGGGAAGAGATATTTGAGGATGGGGCGGCTAAAAAGTGGGGGAAAAATAAAAATCTATCGGTCTCCCTAAATACACTGTACATTGGCGCCATCAGGTTAATATGTAATTCCTACATTTTTATTTTTTAATTATTTTTTATTCCTACATTTTATTAAAAGTAAAACAATATCTAAGGTCTATTCTCACATTTACAAAAAAAAGGTCAGAATATAATGATCTTTTCCTACATTGTTTTGAAAACTGTCGGAATAAGATGACAGGATGGTTGACCAGCCCCACATGGCTTAGGTGGACCAATGGGAAAGGACTGGGGGGCCCCTTGCTGGACCTACTGATAATTTGCATAAAAACTCAAAGAATCCAAGGGAGTGACACATTGGCTTACAAAGCCTTATAATTGCACATATACTTTCCCAAGGATATAAAAGTAAACTAAAAGGACTCAAATGTAAAATTAAAAGTTAGTGCTCGGTGTAGATTCCCATCATATAAGGTCGATGCTTATTTTCTCTCGTGCATCATCAGGTCTGTGCACATTTGCTAGACTACACATAAGGTCGATACACATTTTGCTAGATTGCATGGAAGGTTGGTGCATATTTTGTCTGTCAGCATACAAGGTCGGTGCATATTACGTTAGATACCTTATAAGGTAGATGCACATTTCCCTTGTGCATATACAAGGTCGGTGCACATCTTCCTTGTTCAGTTAGAAGGTCGATGCACATATTGCGTAGCATAGATCAAGGTCAGTGCACATTGAGCCTGTGCTGAATGGAGGTCGGTGCACATCGAGCTAGCACAAGACCAAGGTCGGTGCACATTGAGCCTGTGTAGAATGGAGGCCGGTGCACATCGAGCTGGTGCAAGACCAAGGTCAGTGCAGGTTTTTCTTTAATGCACAAAGTCGGAGCACATGTGATCTCCAGGGTCTGTGCATGTCTACCTTCGACGCATCAAAGTCTGAGCAACGTTTGCTTTCAACATTAGAAGGTCCATGCACGTTTGCTCTTCGGCATATCAGGTTTGTGCACATCTTGAATGAATGTCGATGCACATATGCTCTTTGCATTAGAAGGTCTGTGTACATATGAAGACATGGTCTGTGCACATTGCAAAAGGTCTGAGCAACATTTGCCTTTCAACATACAAAGGTCTGTGCATATTTTACCTTCAGGCAAGATAAGGTCTGAGCACATAGGAAGTCAAGGTCTGTGCACACATATAGGTCTGAGCATGCTTGCATATAACATAAAGTCTGAGCACATGTGATTTCAAGGTCGGTGCACATTTGCACGACAACAAGTAAGGTCGATGCAGCAACCTCATATCTGCCAGTAAGGTCGATGCATGATTACAAGCCCAAAAAAGTCAAAGGCCTTAAGCAATTCTGAAAGTGTTTGATGAAATGCCTCAGTGAGTAGACTCAGCCATAGCTATATAAGGTTAGTACATTCATGATCATCAGGATGGTGCACCGAAGTCCAAAGTAGTGAAAGCATCCTTTTTATACTTAAACAAAAAATAGATTTGGGTCTAATAGTCTCACTCCAAATCATTGAAAGGGACATCCTTTGATTGGTTGCTGTTGCCCTATCGCTGTTGCATGGACTAAGCCCTCCCGACGTCGCGGCGTCCAGGGTCCCTGACTCTCTCTTTGCCAGTAGAAACAAAGGTGTTTGGGCTCCGCTCGATGTAAAATAAACACCGACTGCTTGCGGTCGGTGGGGAAAGACGTCCAGTACATGACTCCCCACAGTCGCCTGTGCACTCGCACCTGTAGAACCTCCTTCTCTCCACGTGTCGCCCATCTCCCGAGCGCATGTGTCGCGTCCTGGCGATGCCTCCCCAGTTAAACATTTGGTTCCATAGGTGATCGTCGAGAAATTGACTGGCACACTTGCATTCCATCCAGCCATCCCTATTGCAATCTTCTAGAATGATTAACTATATGTCACTCTCCCCAGTGCATTCCTATCGTTCTTTCCACCCTCCTTTCAATACCCTTGGAATTCCCCGTGCCAAATCGACCAATCTCGGCCTTCCGTAAAAGGCGAGTGTACACCCCCGTCGCGAGGGAAATAACCACAAAGGGAAATTCCCCACGGTTGTAAACAAGGTTGGCACGCTCGATGGGACGTCTCCTACCTTTGTTCTTTCTGCCGAAGAAGAGTCACATGCGCCAAGTGTGCGCCGCAATGCCCTCTCCTTTTCTTATCGGAGAGGAAGAGGAGGGCCCCATGTCCAAGATGCAACATGCAACCAGTTGTCATCAAGTGACCAACCGGCACCAACAATAGCCACAATAAATCGGTGGCGATAGTGACCTACGGTCTGATAGTCATCACCATCCACGCCAGGCACGTACGGTTGGCAGTGCCAATCATGTTTGGCAACACTGCCTCGGCCTTCGGCTCGCCCTGATCCTCTGGCGCCATTGTCGTGGTCGACGAGCAGCCCAGTCTGATGACTGTCTATGCAGGTAGCTGACCCCTCTGCTTCTCTGACAGCAGAGACTCCAGCAGTCATTGACCCTGGGGTTCTCGGCTCCTCAGCATCTCACTCGGGCTCTCAGCTCCGAGTCCCAGCCAAGCCTGCCCCATCACAGGTCTCCTACCCTGGGGGCAAGGCCTCTCGGCATGCTATTCGGGCCTCTCGACCCGAATCTCGGATGAGCCAACAATCAATACAGGATTTTAACCCCTTGTTTGAGGCCCCCCCTACACCTGGCTCAGGCACACAACCTTGGGTCTCGTCAAGGTCAGTCCCCAATGCAAACTTTCCGCATTGGGCCCCTGGCCTCCCAGCTCTACGATGGGGTCTTTTACCCCTATGATCCACCAATGCCAACTCCCAACACAGGCTTTCCTCTTCGGGAAAGGCCTACCTCAACACCCAAGGCGGTTTGGTTTTGTTATGTGTTTGGTCGTACAAACTTTTATTACCCCAAGGGCATGTCTTGGGCTCCTTTTATAGAGTATGAATGACAAAATCTTGGATTTCTTTTGTCATTTCTTGTGTCGTCCCATCTCTTTCTCTTATGGAACAATGCTGGGTGCATGAGCTGGTGACCATGTACTATTATTCGTGGTTGATTCTTCTACTATATGTTGATGTCGGTGACAGGGAACTGGGTACCCGAGCTCGGGTACTGGGTGCTAAGTGCTGGGAACTGGGTGGTGGAGGTTGGATACTGGGTGCACTAGAAGCTAAGCACAAGGTACTGGAGGCTGGGTACTGAGTATTAGAGGCTGAGTGCTGGGTACTGGGAGCTGGGCACTAGGTACTGGGAGCTGAGCACCGGGGACTGGATACGAGGTACTGGTGGTCCACCCTAGTAGGGTATATTGACTGGGATTGGTGGGAAACTAGAGGACTTGGAGATAATACGTATAGGTTCAATAATTCAAGGGACCGGGGACAAGAAACTGGCAGCTGGAGGCTGACCCCTAAGGGGGTGTTGGCGTATGTTGCTGGGGACTAGGGCTGGGTGCCGACCCAGAAGGGTGTGATGGCTTTTATTGTTGGGGTTGCTGGTTGGTTCTGAAGTATGTCTGTCATATACTGATTATTAGGGAACCGTCTACTGACATGTTGTTAGCTGGAAATGTAGTTCACATTGGTCTAGGAAATTGGGGCTAGAGCTGGCTGGCTGACTGCCATGGTGACATAGCCAAAGACAGGGACTAGGACTAGAACTGGTGTTAGAATGGGGACTGGCACTAGCCGATTGACCATTTAAGGTGTTATAGCCTGAAGTTGGGACTGGAACTGGGACTAGAATTGGCCGGTTGGCAACCGATGCATGCTAGCCAAAAAACTAGGGCTGGTCGACTGACCGTCGAGGTGTGTAGCTGAATGCTAGAGCTGGAGCTGGAACTTGTACTGGGACTGGAGCTGGCCGGCTAATGGCTGGTGCATGGAAGACTAGCGATGGTTGGCTAGCCATTGAGGTGTGTAGCCGAATGTTGGACCTAGAGCTGGAACTGGTGCTGGGACTGGAGCTGGCCGGCTAACAGCTGGTGCATGCTAGCCGGAAGACAAGGGCTGGTTGACTGACCGTTGAGGTGTGTAGCCGAATGCTTGAGCTAGAGTCGGAACTGGTACTGGGACTGGAACTGGTGTCACGTCCCGAGTGCGGAAGGAACCCGGTATGCGTGACGAGTTTATATCAATCATGTGTTAAGTGTCTATTTTCTATGATAATTCATTGCATACACACTATTTCACCAACCTTGTGACCATATGTGCACAAACTTTAAAACCTGCATCGACCTTGTGCCTTTGAAACCAAAACCTACACTGACTTTGAAGTCACATGTGCCCAAGCTTGGTGCACTGAAGCAAAATGTGCACTGACCTTGGGATCATATGTGCACAGACCTTCATGCTGTCTAGCAAATGTGCTCCGACTTGATGAAAGAGACTTAATGCATATGCTCTGACTTGTGTAGCTAAGAGATTATGCATGTGCTCCGACTTTGAATGCATATGCTCTGACTTGCCTAATGCGCTCTGATTTGATCATGCAGCCTTTAAAAATGTGCTCTGACTTGTTTATGCAATGCTATAAATATGCACCGACTTGACCTTGCTCTGTGTATAGACCTTCTAATATGCAACATGCACCGACCTTGGACATGCACAGACTTGAATGGACTCAGACCTAAAAATATGCATTGACCTTGGTGTGCCAGAAGCAGGATGTGCTTCAACTTTAGGATGCACAAGCACAATGTGCATCAACCTTAAAATATAAGAAGCAAAATATGCTTCGACCTTAATAAGCACTACTACAGTAACATGCATCAAACCTTGGATGAGTATCGACCTTGGTCTGTGCTAGACTTGGATGTGCATGAACAGTAACTAGCATCGACCTTAGTGAGATCAAGGCGGATGTGCTCCGACCTTGAATATGCATGAACAGTAACATGCTCCGACCCTCTATGTGCACTATAGAAGACAAGCGTCGACCTTAGTATGATCAAGGTGGATGTGCTCTGACCTTGAGTATGCATGAAGAGTAATGTGCACAGGCCTTCTATATGCATGAACAGTAACAGCACTGACCTTCTAAATGCATGAAAAGTAATGTGCACTGACCTTCTAAATGCATGGACAGTAATGTGCTCGAACCTTGACGTGCACTAGTCTTGGATATGCATCAACCTTAATTGTGCCCATACCTGATGTGCATCGACCTTGGTCTGAGTTGGCCAGAGGTGCACCGACCTTGAGTCTGCTCAGTCAGATTTGTCAACCTGCCTTTTATAGCTTTACTGATTCTTTCATGATTTGACTTAACCTTTGACCCTTGCATAGTTAACTTTGACTTAATCTTCATGCCTTTGACTTTGACTTTTCTTCAAGGCCTATTCTTGCAGGTTTCTAACACACATCATCAAGCCATATTAATGCAACATCAACCTTATGAGGTTTTGTAAAACATGAAGATGCAGCAATCTGAAAAATGCAAACCAAATACATAACTTATAGTGTTGCTATCATCAAAATCACAGGGACACAACAATCTCCCCCTTTTTGATGAAAGAAAAGGTCTCCTTGAGAGACAAGATGAGAAAAGCATATTCCTTCCCCAAGGATAAGACAGGGGCGCTATTCAATTGGGCATACAAGTTCAATAAAATAACACTGCTCGAGCCCAAGAGACCTGCTGATGCAGCCAAGAAAGATGACCCGCTATTTTGTCCGTATCATCGGGCACTTGGCCATGCTATAGAAGACTGCTACATCTTCAAGGATGTCATGGAAGGCTTGTTCAGCCTATGAGAGCATCATGTTCTAATCCCTTGGCTAGTACACTTTAATAATACTAAATTTCTAATCCGTAGTTTATTCGGTGAAGGAGGACCTTGATTGGAGGCATGAAATCTTTCAAACTCTTGTTGGTCCCTATTCGTGTGCGGTGGGTGGTGGGCCACAGGCGCGCGTATGTGTCGTGACTGGACTGTGGGATGGGATAAGACGACGGGGGGAGATACTGGAATCTAACGTAGTTCTGCCACTTCCTCTCGTGGCCATATCTTTCTCAAGGCGCCATCGTGCACTCACCTTTCATGAAAATTCGAGGGAAGACCGAGGGGCACGGGAGGTTTCCTAGTTTTTGGGGAAACATGGCTGGGGTGCGAGCGTGCCAGTCAATTTCTTGACAATCACCCATGGGACCGAAAGCTAGCAGGGGAAGCTCCGGCAGGGCATGAGATGTGGACTCGGGAGGTGGGAGACACATGGAGGGAAGGACGGTTCCATCGGTGCGAGTGCACTGGTGACTGTGGGGAGTCATGTACTATATGTCTTTCCCCACCGACCGCAAGCCGTTAATGTTTATCTACATCGGATTGAATCCGAACACCTTCGTTCCATGCGAAAGAGAGAGCTATATGTGTCTGAAGTCGTGGATGGAGAGTAGGGAGCACTTCACAGCTATGGGTTCATGCTAGGTCGGGCGATGTTGGTTGAGGTCGGAGGTGCTGGAGGTTCGCATCGAGCAGTGTGTGGGGAACCGGGGCCCGAACGCGGATGTAAGCGCATTCGTTCAAGTGGCAATATAATTTATGAGAGCCTCATGGGCTTTACAGGTAGGCCAGGGTGGCTGAAGTACAATTGGCACAAGCCGCGGGACAATTCCGACGCAATGATCGGCCCCTGAGTCAAGACGTGATAAAGTAGATGTTCGCGTGTTTTACAGAGGGCCCATCCCCTGGTGCCGACCATGCCCGATTTGCCAAGAAGGGGGGGCTATAACTGGGTGACCAGAGTAAACGCGGGCTGGCAACAAGGCGAGGGCCGGTCACGACTCGAGTGGAGTAGTCGGACATGGGTTTACAACTGTGAGAGGTATGGCGTCACTAAGGGGGTGGGGATATAAGACTAGCGTTGCCAATTTGACACGATGGAAGTCAATTCGAGTCAGGGGATGGTGGAGGGCGATAGACCCGTAAAGTGACGGGACCAAATTCATAACGAGTCATGTGACTTTTTTCTTCTTCTTCTTCTGAGAGGAATCTTGGTTAAGTCATATTGTGTAGCTGGGTACAAATCGACTCATGCGCTCATGTGACAGTAAGGCCTGACTTGGTCCCAGTTGGGAAGCCAAACCATAAAGGGGGCCTTTGTTAACCGAGCACGGTTAACGTGCTCGACCCCGGAAGACAGAAGCCCGCCTGGAAGAACGCTATAGGAATCATTATGCCACCCGGAGGCAGACTCAATTGATCATCTTCGACGATGGGGATGATAATGTCGAAGTCGGGGGGAATCTGGAAAGCTTCTCGTAGCCTGTGAACCACCCTATACGCGATTAACGGTGGAGAACAGGGATGACTGGGGCCCGCGCCCGAAGTGCTCGGAGTGCCGCCACGACCAAAATCCACCTCTTCAACAGAAGATGTAGGGCTGACTCGAAGAGTTGTCCTACGGGGCGGCATGGCTCCAGAAGGTAAGAGACACAGAGTAAGGAAGAAGACCCTCACCAGACGACGAGGGAAGAAGCCCACAATGAGCGCGACAGACAACAAGAGGCAGATGGGGTTCTAGGAAAAATCCTGTGATAGTTCTTATAGCCTTCCGAGGTAGAACAACCACTTCAAAGCCCTAGGACAGGTGAAAAGGTGCCTGTCGCTATCACAGTGCGACCGTCAGGCTCAGACGCTCGTTCGACACCCGCGCTCCTAGATGACAAGCCCCGCGTCATGATTACAGGAGTGGCGCTTCTCACCGCCAAGAGCGCCTTGCGCGCCAAGCAAGCGACTGGGACCACCGGTCCTAATGATGCAAGGAAGCCACCCTCAAAACTGACCCTCTCATGCTCGACTCTCGACTCCCTGCAAAGTGCTCGGCAACTGAGAATAGGGGGCTAGTGAGGATGGTAAATCTGACTCAGCCCATAACGGGCCCATCTACAACGAGCCCAGTACAACCAAGGGCCTGCAGTGCCCAAGGGGGCCTGACGAGTGCAACCCATGAGGGCTCGACCCATTACTACTTGACATCGGATTCGACAGTGCAGGAAGGACTTCGGCCCAGGCGCAATGACCGCCGAAAGACTCTCCGACGACCAACCGTTACCCCCCACGATGTTGGATTCGACCCCGTGACAAGCGAGCACGTCCCACGAGCGCTGTAAGACTCACCCAGGGATCGATCGACTCCGGGCTCATCGCCCCTCAACGAAATTCCCCACCCCTTATCCAACCCTCCTGCATGAGGTGTAGTGGTGTAACAACAAGTTTCAGGTCAAGCGACAACGACGCAGTGTGCGGGTTGTGTTCCCACGCTTCCCCGCTCGCCCACGTGTTCGACCGGGGTCGGTTTCTTCAAACCGATCAGGTGAGCGCTCGGTTCCCCTCTACTGGTCAATCACTTTGCTTAGCTAGTATCATTTTTACTACTCGTCAGACGGTGAGTGAGTGCTCGATCCCCATTCCACTCATTTGTGCATCCCACCGCATAGTGAGCTGCGAGTGCCACCTTTAACCCACGCCCATGGCGTGCTGGCCACCCACGATCGTGGGAGTCCCAACCCCCTTAGGGGGTCAGCCCGAGCAAAGCTAAGTCCTCGGAACAGTGAGGTCCCACCCCAGACCCTCACCATCATCCTGAGTCATCTTTGGGTGAAGTGTGCGCTATGCGAGTAGAACTGCCAAAATCAAGTTCGTTATCACTTGTCGGTGTGCTTGCGAGTATAGGTCCAAGGTGCATCTTGTCACCCCGTGGCATACTTGGCTGTACCACATCAAGTGGTATCAGAGCAAGTTATAGGCTCGTTCTTACAAGTCTAGTCCTAGGACACCCTTGCACTTGGTCGCAAATAGGTTCACTCCCGTGCATAGTCAACCCATTGTTGCATGACTAGACGTAGGGGGACCCTTTACCAGCCCGATCCCTCTTCTTCAAATTCCCCAATGGATCCCAATCCCCAAGGTAACCCCACTACTAATGAGGACGGCCTCCAAGGCCGCGTCGACTTCCTTATGGAGGCCCTCACCACCGTCTTAGGGTGGCTTGATGATATAACTGTCCAACTCGACCAACTTAGGAGAAATGGGCCCACACCAAGAGTAAATGATAGGAGGGCACCCCCCCCATCAAGAGCAACCAGCAATGGGAGACTTAAATCCCGACCATCCACCTGAGTATGCAAGAGATCCCCACCCTAGGAGGAATGATAGGTACCCTCGGGAAAATCCGAATGACCACCTCTTAAAGCTCGTGAAAGTCGACGCCCCCACCTTCGATGGATCCCACAATCCTAGTGTATATCTAGACTGGGAGGCTTACATGGACCAATACTTTGATTGGTACCCCATGTCCGACGAGAGGAGAATCCGGTTAGCCAAAATGCAGCTCACTAAGTTAGCCAAGACCCATTGGTTGAATGTTGAGGGATTGAGGGCAGTTAGAAGGCAAGCTCCCATCGCTACATGGGATGAAATGAAAGGGCAACTTAGGATCAAATATGTTCCTCCTTCCTACCACCAAACCCTTCTAGATGAATTCATAGGCTCGGGTTGGCGGAGAAGGCCCGAGCCTTTGATGTCTTCATATATCTCGTAGACGAGGGCGGATAGGGGTGTATACCGCTCGTATTTCCCAGAGGGCTCCCTACGGTCTCCATCTTGGTTCCACCGTTTCGCCTGGCCCGAGCCTTGCTCGGATGATCGCTTCCTGTCCCCCTCTCGACCCGAGCCCGTTGGGCCGCAGCAGGCACTGAGGACTTCCTCGCACTCTGCATGGCGCAGACCAGATTGGCTAGAGAGGTGGGCGGATGAAGGACAAGCTCTCGCCAGAGGTTCTCATCGCGGGTGCCTCCGGTCAGTGCAGTGATGGTTGAGGCAACATCTAGGCGAGGGATGCACAGGGCTTCCGATTTAAATCGGTTGATATAAGCCCGTAGCTTCTCCCCCTATGCCTGCTTTAGTGCCAGCAGCCCCGCAACTGACCTTGGAGGGCCGCTGCCGGCGAAGCTCTCCTTAAAGATTCATCCGAATTGTCGGAAGTCGTGGATACTGCCGGAGGCGAGCGCTCGGAACCAGGCTTGAGCACCCTGGGCCAAGGTGGCCACGAACGCTTGGCATTTGATGGCGTCAGAAGCCCCGTGCAGAGTCATCAGGGCGTCAAAGCTGTCATAGTGGTCGGCCGGGTCTCCCTGGCTGTCATATGGCTTGAAGGTCGGTAGTGAGACCCTGGGGGAGATCTCGACCTTCAAGATTTGGTCGGAGAATGGGGATTGCTCCTCGTCCTCCTTGATGGACGTCTTCTGCAAGGCGCGGAGGGCACGCTCCTGCTCCACGAAACGTCGCTCGAAGTCCCTCAGTTGGAGGGACAATTCTGGTTGTCGCTGAGCCAAGGGACTATGAGGGCACCCTTGCGGGCTGCCTCGTCGTCCCTCGAGGGCGTCGGTCTCCGGGAGCTGCTGGTGCGTCCCGGACCTGTCTCTCCTCGGAGTGGAGGAGGCTTCTTGTTCTGGAGGAGGGGCCTGTGAAGGTCCTCCTGACCTATTACGCACAAGCCGTCGTCCCCGGAGGGTGAAGCGGCCTCCAACGGTTTGTATGGAAGCTTCTCCACGGGGGGGGGGCTTTCCCGGGGAAGTCGGGACTTCTCCTCCCTGGCCGCCTGGGTCCTCATTAATTCCGCGAGGATATCTAGCTTGGCATTGAGGGTTTGGAGAGCGTCAGAATTCCCGTTGGGAGGTTGCGCCCCCGCAGCTGGTGGAGGCAGCTCGCCGGCGTGGTGGTTGCCTTTAGAGGGGAGGCTCCCCGTGGGGTGGGAAGGCACAGGCTCTCCTTCTCCTCCCCCCACGGTGCTTCCCTTACCGCCTGTGTTGCATAAACTGAATAAACATGGAATGGTAAGAGGACTTCCTGAAATTTCTTTCAAAAAGGAAAACAAAATATAGGCCATGGTAAGGTCGATGCACATATTGCTTAGACTCTAGACAGTTCTTTGCACATTGGGGTCAGACCTGTATAAGGTCAATGCACATATAGCTTAGACGCATGGTAAGGTCGATGCACATGTAGCTTAGACCTTGGTAAGGTCGATGCACATTTGCTCCAGGCCTTGGTAAGGTCGATGCACCTTTGGTCCAGGCCTTAGTATGGTCGTTGCACATTTGGTCCAGGCCTTGGTAAGGTCGATGCACATTTGGTCCAGGCCTTGGTAAGGTCGATGGACATTTGGTCCAGGCCTTGGTGAGGTTGCTGCACATTTGCTTTAGGCCTTGGTAAGGTCGATGCACATTGGGGTTTGTCCTGTATAAGGTCGATACACATTGGGGTTGGCCTGTAAAAGGCCGCTGCACATTGGGGTTAGGCCAGCATAAGGTTGATGCACATTGAGGTTTGGCCTATACAAGGTCAATGCACATTAGGGTATGACCTATACAAGATCGATGCATATATAGCATAGACAAATGGTAAGGTCGATGCACATTTAGCTAAGACCTTGGTAAGGTCAATGCACATTTGGTCCAGGCCTTGGTAAGATCGATGCACATTTGGTCCGGGCCTTAGTAAGGTCGATGCACATTTGGTCTAGGCCTTCGTGGGGTCAATGCACATTTGGTCCAGGCCTTGGTAAGATTGATGCACATTTGGTCCAGGCCTTGGTAAGGTCGATGTGCATTTGGCACAAGCTAATATAAGGTCAATGCACATTTGGAATAGGCCAGTATAAGGTCGATGCAGATTTGGCACAGGCCAATATCAGGTCGATGCACATTGGGGGTAGGCCAATATAAGGTCGATGCACATTTGGCATAGGCCAGTATAAGGTCGATGCACATTGAGAACAGGCCAATATAAGGTCGATGCGCATTTGGCACATGCCAATTTGAGGTTGATGCACATTTGGAATAGGCCAGTATAAGATCGATGCACATTAGGAACGTGCCAATATAAGGTCGATGCACATTTGGCACAGGCTTGTATAAGGTCGATGCACATTGAGGACAGGTCAATATAAGGTCAATGCACATTGGGGACAGGTCAGTATGAGGTCGATGCACTTGGGCTCTGTCCCAATTTTTAGAAACTTAGAAAAGAGAGAGTTTTGAAAGGGCATTTTAATTTATAAAAATTTAGAAAATTAAAAAATGATGGAAGACTAAGTTTGTACCTCACTGAAAAGATTTCATGCTCCGGCATGTATGGAAGTAAACATTTCTAATTCTTGTTTATTCACTTGATCTTGAATCATCTTTGTCAATGAATGTTAATATTAAATATGGTTCATTATTAATTGAAACTGTTACTAGGATTGTTTGACAGCCATTCTACTCCGGTAGAATGGACTGACCGCTATATTGGTTTCCACTGATTTATTAGCCTCATTTTTTTGTAATGGTTGGGACTCTCCACCGGATATTCCTTCCGTCGGACTAGGACCTCCATTATGGGACCTCCGTAAGTCCCCGCGAGCCTGGGATTCCCACTAGGATGTTGGACAGGTTGTACCACCAAGACCTGAACCTGTTCACGTGATCGAATCGCTTGATTGCCGTGTTGTGAGCCACGGATCACTTGGGACCGACTGGGTCTTGCGTGGCTGAAAATGGACCGTTCAACTCAATGAGCGGCCCAATATGAACCGTGTATCCCTGGCCCACGTGCCACTTACTTTGGTCGATTAATCTTGTTCTATCTTTGACCAAACCATGTCTTCATCGGCCCATTAAGCCCTAGGCTGACCAGTGGAGAGTGGGCTGGACCCTGGTTCAGTTTCGCCCCAGTTATGGCAGCCTAGAGCCCAATTGGGCGGAATTCGAGTTAATTGGAGTTAAGCCCAGTTGAACAGACCTTCTTGGACCATCCTTGTTTTCGAGCAAAACTTGTTGGACCGTTCATCTCCTGAGCGGCCCAAAAAGGACCGTTTATCTTGTTCATAGGCTTCATGTCCTTCTGGCCCTATGCGGCCCATACTTGACCATTCTTGTTAGTTGGAAGGCCCATTTTTTACCATTCTTCTCTGAGCGGCCCAGAATGATCCATCCATCCCTTGACCTCGTAGAGGCTAATTCTTGGCCTAGTTCCCATTAGTGCAGCCAAGAGGGGACCATACATATCTTGAGCGGCCCAGTCAAGACCGCGTGTCCTTCAGAATTGGTTTTATTCCGTGTTTTATGATATTGAATCCAAGGACCTGTTAGTTCTTGATAACTTGAACTTTCTGGGTAAAGTATTTCTTTAACTTATCTTTGGTTCTTTCCAAGGTAAGTTCTTATCTTGATATAATTGGCCATTTAACTTGATTAATGTCTAGGCATAACTTGGGATCTTGGATCCATTAAATCAATACCAACGCATCATAAGGGCCCAGTCTGGTCCTCGGAGGAGCGCCCGAAAAGTACTTGTGTCCCGGGGAGTTTGAATGACATGGTGAGGCATTACACCGAGTGCATGACTAGCGTGATGTCTACGACAATAATCTCTTACTTGAATTATTCGTGACTTGGTTATAATCTAGACACTCGTCAGTGTCAGTCCAAGTCTCTGACCACATGTGCACACACTGACTCCTGCCTAGAGCCAGGCCTCTAGCTAGTATTCTCCCCTCATAGGACACGATGGTAACAGCGGGAGCCCACGGAACTAACTTAAAAATCGTGTAGTGGGAAGTACCCCTCCACCTTTCCCAGGTGGGCCGACACTAGAGGTCGCTGGACTACGACTAGTGGCTCCATCACGAGGGATGAGGAGACTAATCTATCAGTGAACTAAAGTAGAGTAACCTAATACCGCACTTCAAAACACGAGCGTCGAAGTACATACAGGTGATAGTGCCCTATAACACGTACTTCGAAGCACCAAAGGCAGCACAGAAGACTGCCAGCCGACTCAGGACAAGGCAACTAGACCTACAACCACAATGGTTCCTGAGTCCTACGACTCTGAGTCAGGATCGTCGCACATAGCGGAACAAGCCGCCAACCGATCTAATCCTAAGACAGGAAAATGACATTCTGAGAAAACAACACACAGAGACCTGAGGGAACACCGAGAACCCTCAGCACACCTGGATACGTAAACCGAGGTAGAACGGTACCTCGAGACATCCAGAACCAATGTCTCGAATTGGACAAGGTCGCCGAGACACAACAAGACTACCTATCAACCGCTAGGTAACCCCAGGTTGACCGGAACCAGACACGACACCGACACACTCACACATCCACCGCCACAGTAGCACAAACAAACAGAATCAATAGGAACACGAGCGGAGGATGATGACAACACTCTGGGTAGAGCAACCTATCTATCAACTGCTAGGGGAAACCCAACAGTCAAGAGATAGCCACTACGCAACCAGAGACACGGACGATGGCGGCTTCTAGATTGAGTCGTTAGGGTACCGTCGTAGTCTAGGAAAAGACCATAGCCAGTCACCTAAACCGACCAATCCAGACAACCACCGACAGATAGACACTGCCCTGAATGAGAACCTAAGATAGACAGACACACAACACAGAACCAACGAACAGCCATCACGGCCAACAGGACTATAACGCAACAGCATAGGGGCGTTATACCAACATAACGCAGCAAGGGAGGGCCGTTATGCCAACCGGACCTGAAACCACATACAAACGACATAACGCACCAAGCTAAGGGCGTTATATCGACATAACGCACCAGAACGTGTGCGTTATGCTCAACAGACAAATACACTAATAAAATGAAGTATAACGGACCACAATAGGCACGTTATACTAGTATAATGCACAAAGATGGGTGCGTTATACCCCACAGACACAAAAAATATTAACCACAGACCAAGGGCCCATAACGGGCTTATTTTCAACGCAACGCCCGAGTATCGGTTCATTTTAGCCCTTAATGACATTACCTCCTAGCAACAACTCTATAGTCGAGCCCACTTCATTTGCCAGCAAATCCAAGGTTCCCTTGACACTGACCTTCCACCCCCTACATCCACTTACGCTTCGCCCTCCACATATCCCTCCACATATCAACCCTCTACAAGTCAGCCTTTCACTTACACCTCGCCCTCTACATATGAACCTTCCATGAATCAACACTCCATGAGTCGGCCCTCCACCTTCGCATACCCACATGTGTCTCCGCCTACGTCTCCACCCCCGATCAAGGGAACACCACATCTCGAGCAGGTGGATGCCGTCCACTGCATACCTCCTCATTCCACTCCACAAATGCCTTCACCAAATCCCTCAACCGCTAGTCAAGCACCCTTGCCCACGCAACCTTTACTTCTGTCTCCACAACCTTCCACTTCATCTCATATCTCTCGGCATCCCCTTAGCCCGAAGCAGGCTCCTCACTCTCCGTTGTCGGTGTACTTCACGGATATTTTCAGGGCTTTGATGGCCACTCACGCATTACTACTCCCTACAGTTGTGCCCTACGGACCCGCGGTCGGGAATATGCTTTAGTTTTGTAATTTTCAGCGCCAACAGGGGCATTTGGTCGAGGATTGTCCCGAGTTCCTGGAGTTTGTTTATGGGCCTGGAAGATGATAAGAGGATCGATTGGTCATCCATGCATGAGGTCATTCTATATCTCCGCAGTAAGCAGCAACAACAAGAAGTATCGCCTAAACAGCCGCCTCTATTTCAAGGCCAGGGGCACCCCTGTGATTTTGCATCTATCGCAGCGCCCGCTCCGTCATCTACTCCCTTATCCACTTCCTTGCCTACGCCATCGCCTACCTCGTTACCACCTCCATCTCCACCTACCTCATCACCTTCACCATCTCCTACCCCATCTCTGCAACCTCTGCCTATCCAATCCCTTGCTCAGGCTAGTGCCTCCACTTCCATCACTTTCATCGCCACTACTCCTACCCCCAATGCCGCTCGACGTATCGTATCTATACATCGACAGCGGGCGCCATGACCTCCCTCTTCACCTTCTCCATCTCCATCTCCATCTCCATCTCCACTACCCCCATTGTTCGCATCGCCATCTCCACCATCCTCACCATTGCCTAGTCCATCACCACCGCCTTCACCGCCTCCTCTCCCAAAGACCCCTATTCCATCACTTCCACCATCTCTGCCGCCTTTGCCATCCCCTTCATCATCTTCACCTGAGCTTGAGCAAGCTCTACCTTTGCCTTCGCCTTCACCCACAAATACATTCCTAAAAGATCGTGTTTACACGTTCTTGAATTGTTTTCGTTAGAATATACTTTTTCTGTTTAGTACAGATTCACTTGGCCAGGCGCATTAAGCAATGGCACCTACGAGCCGCTTCCTCGCGTTCACGCCTGCCGTCCTGATAAGATGCTGCATCCACGAGTCGCGGCACGGGCGCGTGGGTGCGTCGGAGCAGGACCAGCGACTCTATGTTTTTTCTGAGCACGATTACGCTTTGGACGTTGCGAAATCCCAACGACCACTCCCAAATCCTCCGAATCTCCTCCAGAGTTGCTGCCAGATATTTTGTAAGCGTATTCGCATGTGAATTGTAGCGTTCGAGAATTGGTCACTCACTTTAAGAATCAATATCTATAAACACTTATTTAATTAAAAAATAGAAAGTATTCATCGAAGAAGGATATGCAATCACAAATAGTGATGCTAAAAATATCAGCGAACTCAATTATCCGTATCATCCGACCCGTGACAGGTCAGATAATATACGAATAAACGGATATAGATTTAGGATGGGCTGGCCGGAGGACCAGGCCTCGTCGATGTACTGGACGGTGATGAGGGACTCACACACGGGCATGTCGTTGTGGAAGAGGACGGGGATCTTCTTGTAGACGGGGTTGGACTTGAGGAGCAGCTCGCTTTTGGGGTTCAAGGTCTCCACCACGAACTCGTAACCCACCTTCTTGAGGTTGAGGGCGATTCTGGGGCGCATCGTGAATGGGCTCACCAACGCCCCCAGCAGCCTCACTTCCTCTGCTCCCGCCATTTCAGATGGGGGCCTCTGCGCGAATGTGGCTCGCTGGCTACGGGAGTCTCCGCTTCGCAGGGCGGCGCTAAGGGCTTTGCTGGCTCTGGCTTGGTGCTGGCTATGTCGACCCTCCCCATGGGCTGCTATAAATAGCCGTGTGCTACTTGGAGGAGAAGAAGAGCTATGGGACTGGCCGTGACAGTGTGGATGAGGTGCGGGGAAGACCGGGGGGTGGTGATGACGCCATTGATGGCGCATTGGAGAGTTGTTGACCCGGCTGTTCCACGTGGACCACGGACCTGTAGCTGTGATTTTTTTTCTCGCTCTCTGGCTAGTTGGAAGGGGCGGCCATCCACCGGGCCTGCATCATCTGGGCGAACTCCAGCTTCTCCGTCTCCGGCATCACCTCCTTCACCGCCTCGTCGGCACAGAAGCGGCGGCCCACGCGGCCAGCTGCGGGGTCCTCGCCTCGTCCAGGATCACTGTCCCGTACATTTTCTCGGTGGCGCGGATCCAGCCCAGGTAGCACCCCAGCGCGATCCCGGTGGGGTTATTGACAACCTCATCCTACCTATTTAATCTGTTTTGGTCTTGGATCGACCCAGTTGTGATCCTTTGGTTGACCTTTGACCTTATGAATGTCTTGGATCTCTCGTGAGGGCCAAGACTGTGTTTTCGGGTATTCGGATCAATCATTGTTTCTCTATTAGCATGCCCAAGTGATCTAGAGGTTTAGGATGATCCTACTTGCTTGGATTTTTCTGTTATGCTAGATTGAGTCATCGTGTCTTTGCGTGGGTGCGGAGGATTGTCCTCGCATAGCGCAAGGTTCTTTGAATAATGATCTTGACCCAGGGACTAGGCTGATTTGTCAGCTTGTTGCCGCTTTGTGTAATGATCTTGACCTGAGTCTTGTGAGTCAAGGATCGTTGTGTTAGCAGGTCTAGTTGACTATCCTGAGTCTAGTGGCATTGTGATGCCTCGTGTTATGTGCTACTTGTGACAGGTGCGCATGTAGCCTGTCTGTACTTTAGTGTTTTCTTTTAGAGAGTCTCTATGTCTAGTGAGCCTCCACTAGTCATAGGCTGGTGCCACTTCGTGTCAGCCCACCTAGGAGTGGTGGTAGGGCAGTCCTGGTAGAGATAGTTTTTAGGCTAATTTCCAAGGGCCCCTTTGCCTTGCCGTTAGAGTTCGACGGGAGGGGAAAACCAGCTAAAGGTCTGGCTCAAGGCATTGAGCTTGTGTGTACACACTTGGTCAGGGACGTTAGACCCGCACTGACGAGCGTGACCCTGACTAGTCACTCGCTTACTTGGTTACTTGTTATGGTGTCTCAGTTATCGCGTTCGAGGCAAGTGGGAGACACCCGAGGCGCAGTATAAGACGTCAGTGGACGTGTCTAGCCTTACTACTAGTGAGAGGGTACTTCTATCACATGGCACATAATTCTGGTGGCTCTTGTGATTTTCATGGGTTTTGTGATACATGATGATGCATTTCCTCTGGTGGTTTAGGTGTGTCCTTCTGACACTGTGGTCTAGGATACCGATAGAGAGTTACTATGGTTCTGCTTGTAGACTATGTGGGGTACACAATAGTGGAGTCATGATTATACCCTTAAGCCATGTAGGTCTTAGTGGGGCCACTCTTTGTTTCCTTAGGCCTTCATGATTAGGATTCTGTGATTGCTTAGCTTTGGTTTATCATTGGTTCGGCAATTCCCGACTGTGGGATCGGGATGTTCTCCTATTGCCGTTAGGTCAGTTGATGTTCTCTTTCTTTTTTCACTAAAGTGATACTTGCAAGGAGAAAGGGGAGATACTCAAACGCGGCCACCTTACAAGAAAATTTTATAGATAGGGACCAAAGAAGGTATGACTAAAGAAAAATATAAAAATTACATGACTCGACTCAAAAAAATGTGACAGACACAATGGAGCTATGCTGGCGAGCAATCGGAGCATTGAAAAAAATATGAAGGGTGAGAGATGCCCCCATCATACCCCCGGGGTGCGAAGAACTCAACTCCGTCGAGTATGGGTCCACCGAGGAAGTGGTCCTCCAAGGAGGCTCCAGGCGAGCTACGACCTCCAAACTCAACCTCACATCCTCAGCCGGGGGACGGCTCTTCAGCCTCTCAAGGTGGCTCGGACACACCCTCTTGCTGGCGATGGTACCCTACTTGTCTAGTATTGCCTCCGTGTGCACACATCAGACTCTCACGTTGATATATGGAGGCTCTCCGAGGGTATCACTCTCAAGGGTGGGGGTAGGCTCAAGGTGCTCACTGGGTTCCACCGCGGTGCCCTTAGAGGGTGCTGATCCACCGCACGAAAAGTGGGATGTATCCCAAAACCCATTGGGAAGTCCAACTCGCAAGCTGGGTTGCCAAAGCTACTCGAAACTTGGGAAGGTCCACATCCTCGTGCCATCGATTTGGAGGCAACCCTAGGATAGAGCCGCTCCAATGTCACCATCGCATGGTTTCCTACTTGGAATCTCAAGTGGCACTCGCGAGCTTCTGCCCGCTCATTATGAACCTTACCGCCCGTTGCTAGATGCTTGCTTGAATGTTTATGCCATGAGTTACGATGTGGTGCGGGTGGGGAGTGTGTGGTATGCAAAGGTGGACCGGGGCACCCATCAGTGGACCCATCATGCCATGCGGCTATGTAAACCTTGATGGACCTAGGACACTCAAATGTGGACCTACCATGCATGAAATGTTTATCGAGCTTGTGAAATGTGGGAGGTCTTGGGCATCCAAAAGTGGATCTAGCTTGCTTATGCTTCCTATCAAGGTAAGTGAAGACTGGGGGACCAGGGCATCCAAACTTGGCCCTATCATGCATAAGTTTTCTACTCAATGTTGGAGGACCGGGACATCCAATTATGTTCCTATCATGTGTAAGACCAATGACGAATGGGGGAGGGCCGTTACACCCGAATATAGACCACTCATGCTTTCGACTTGACATGTGGGTGTCATGAATGAAAGGGCCCGAGTTACTATTCATGACAAGTGGTGTGTGGTGCCAAGACATATGCATTCCTACTCCAAAGATAATTTCCATGTGTGGGGTTGCGGGATGGACTTTGAGCTTCCATTTGAAAGGATAAAAGGGATCTAGGAAGGTGGACATCATGGAGAGAGGCACTTCCTTGTTCCCTAGGTGAAGATCTTCCATGGTTTTGGCTTTTTGTTGAAGCGAAAGTTTGTGCCAGCCCTGAAGTCTGGGTACCCTTTTCTTGTCCTTGCAGGAGGGGTAGTAGAAGACCACCGGTTCGCACTTCCCAGCAGCTTCCAGTTCATCTCCCAATTGCTAGATCGTGTTCGATGACCGCTCGTGGCCGTCACCTCAACTTGTCCAGGACTCTAGCAACTATGGCGGCCGTCAACTACAGTCCCATCGTCGTAGCCACCCTTGCACGGGTGGGTTACTTGACAGTGCCGATCACTTTCGGTAGCTTTCCTCCTATCGTCGGATCACCCTACTTCTTGGGTGTGGTCCCCGTGGCGGCTCCTCTGCCACCTCCAGCTCCTGTTTCCTCTGGCGCTGCCAATGTGCCACGCTAGCTGCCTATCCCGACAACCAGGCTGAGCATCAGGCTCGATTCTCCCGCCACTGGTGCCCATAGGGGCCCCGGACCAGTCCCAGCCAGGGCAAGCATTAGTCCCCAGGACCAGTCTTGACTGACTTCTGACGCAAGTCTTACGTCCCAGGTTTCAGTCTCCAGTCCTGCGGTTCGCTCGGGCCTCCAGCCTCGAGCCCCAGCCAAGACAACTTCCAGTGTAGGTCTCCACCCTACGGTGTTCGGCTCCTCAGCACTCGGCTCGGGCCGTCAATCCCGAGCTCCCACTGAGCCAACTCCCTACACGGGCCTCCTAGCCCTGGGGCAGGGCTCCCCAGCACCCTGTTTGGCCCTCCCGATCGGAACCGTAGAAGTGCGACCGCCTCGCCCAGGTCCCCAACCCCTGGCATGAGGCATCCTAGTATCCAGACCAGACGTACAACTCTGAGGTTTCCCGCGAACGACATCTGTTACGAGTGGTCTGCATCAGGTCCCAGATCCCTCGACTCTACCTCGGGGGCATTCCTCTCGCAATCTGACAACGCCGATCCCCAGCACGGGTCCACCTTTGTGGGATGTGGTGACCTCGGTACGGACTGAGTGCCCTCTGTGGCGCCTTCTTGTCCTGCCAGCTCCCAGCTCAGGCTCAAGGCCTCAGGTCACTGGCATCCCGGTACCCCCTGTAGTGACAACTTCGGGTGCAGACACGTCACGGCGAGCATCCGCAACACTACTGTCAGCTCGGGCGAAGGCCTACACTCGAGCCACCCAGCCACCGGCCTTCACTACAGACTTCGCGTCTTGGGGTCCTACCTCGGTATTTCCGATGAATGGCCCTGTGCCACCAGCACCCGCAGGCTGGGTTTTCTCAGCCTACCACCTTGGAGCAGAGTCGTCTTCGGCTCCCCAGAAGAAGCACCATCGTAGCCGTAAAGGCAGGCGACCCATTTCTCCCTTTGACAAAGGCTCCTTAATTTTCAGAAATAATATTTAGGAGGATATCAACCATCCTATTACTAATAATCCTGGAAGTAATCTTGTATGTGAAATTGCAAAGACTAATTGGCCTCATCTCTGCAAAGGAGCTTGGAGAAGCCACCTTTGGAATCATAGCAATCAGAGAGGAAGCTGTGATGCTCAGCGGTCAAAGCTGTGAATCAACGGAAGCAAGGTGTGATGCTCAGCTGTAAGCAAGCTGTGATGCTTAGTGGTTCAAGCTGTTAGGCAGCAGAAAGTCACACTTAGGTCTGAGTGTGGGGTGGATGTAGGTGAAAATTGAACCACCTAAAAATCTTTGTGCCTTGTGTGACTACTGCATTTTTGATATACAGTAGATGTATGCTTAGGCTCGCTATATTTGCATCCAATTAGCCTACAACACTTTAAGCATACTAAGTGTTAATCAAATGCCTGGTTGAGTCTATTATCGCATTTGTTTACAATTGACATTTTCACATCTATATGCTTCTCAATTCAGCACCAGCGCACTGCTAAGTATTTGTTGGATTAACTATTAGTTGATTCTCACATTTAGTGCATTTCAATCATTTTCAATTCAGTTCAACACAATTGTTATACGCTAAGTGTTCGTAGCTTGTTCTGTGCGAGCCATGAGTCTCACCTGAGTTTCCTCGTCCACTTTGTGTAGGACAGCCTTTGAGTTTTTATTTCTGCATAAATCTTCAGAGAAAACTTTATTTCCACACGTATTTGATATTGAGTGTTTTTAATTGGGCAAATTTTTTAACGGGGATTCATTCCCCCTCCTCTGAATCCTTGCCTAGCACCACCATCATTACAACACCCGGAAGGGGTAGAATTGCAGTGCGCCCTGAAGTTCATGTTCGCGACATCCAACAACACTTTCGAATACGAAGTTTTAATTTCGGGAGCTCGGATGGCCAAGCGACTGGGAGCGGAAATGATCAAAATCTTCACCGACTCACAGCTGGTCGCCAACCAGTTCAATGGGGATTACGTGGCTCGGGAGTCGCAAATGATCAAGTACCTCCAATTGGCTAAGGAGATAGCTCGGCAATTTAAGAGTTTCCAGGTGATCAGGACTGCTTGGGAGGAAAACTCTAGAGCGGATGCACTCTCACGCTTGGCCTCCTCTACTAGCCCATCTAGAGCCCAATCTATTCTCCTAGAAGTGCTACAGCATCCCAACACTGACTCCGAGCTGCTAAGCGCCATTCAAGAGCTACCCGACGACTGGAGGATGCCCTACATAATCTGGCTAAGAGATGGTTAGGAGCCACCTGACCCTCGGGAAGCCAGGCGTCTTATGTATCAAGCTAGGCGTTTTGTCTTGCTCAATGGATTGCTCTACCGACAGTCGTTCGCGGGACCACTCTTTAATTGCCTCGAACCTTGTGAAGCTCGGAAAGATGTCGAGGAAGTACATGAGGGGATTTACAGTGCACACCAAGGAGGAAGGTCGGTCGCAAAGATTTTATTGCGGTTGGGGTACTGGTGGCCCACGTTGCAGCGGGATTGCTCGGACTACGTCTAGAGGTGTGACAATTGCCAAATCTTTGACCACTTTATACACTAGGCGGCCTCGACGCTCATGTCGCTCACCGAGCCTTACCCCTTCACTCGGTGGGGAATAGACATTCTGGGCTCCTTTCCTACGGCCCAGGCGCAAAAGTAGTTTATCATCGTCGCCATCGACTATGTCATTAAGTGGATCGAGGTAGAAGCTACTGCGAAACTAACGGAAGGCGTGATTTGGAGTTTCGTGTGACGGTTGATCATATGCCGCTTTAGTATCCCTCGAGTGATAGTGAGCGATAATGGCCGGCAATTCAATTGCGCTTATTTTAAAAAGAAGTGTGCTGACTTACACATTCGCAACCACTTCACTTCGGTAGCCCACCCGCAAGCTAACGGCTTGGTTGAGAACGCTAATAAGACAGTTCTTAATGGATTGAAGACCAGGCTGGATGAAGCTAAGGGAAATTGGCCGGAAGAATTGCCTAGCGTGTTATGGGCTTATCGAACAACTCCACGAGCCGCCATGGGCGAAACCCCGTTCTAGTTGGTCTACAGCACTGAGGCCGTTATTCCGCTTGAAATCGATAGCCCTTCCCTTTGGGCCATTCATTTTTATCTTGAGCCTAATGACAAAAAGTTGCTGGAAAATCTCGACCTAGCAGACGAGGTGGGAGATCGCGAGAATCCGCGTGATGGAATACCAGCGACGCATGGCCCGTTATTACAACGCCCAAGTGAGAGATTGGCGGTTCCTCCCTGGGGACTTGGCCCTGAGAAACGCCGAGGCCTCTCGACCACTAGAGGTAGTGGGGAAGTTGCCCCCTAATTGGGAAGGCCCCTACCGAGTGGTCGAGGTGCTCGAGAAGGGAGCGTACGGGCTGGCAACGGTGGATGGTGAACCAATCCCGCGGACGTGGAACGCTACCTTATTGCGGAAGTTCTACTTTTAAGCTTCGTTTATGTAAGTTTTGGTGGTGCACACACACAAAAAGTGGAAAAAACAACAAGTTTATTGTATTTGTGCACTCAATTGTACATTGAGGAAATGATGGTTAATACAAGAAAATGGATAGCTCGACATGTGTAAGGCGAGGAACCTCATGTCGAGGCATTGACTCCACCAATGTTAAAACTGGCTCGGATGTTAAGACTGCAAATGCTGTCGTGTCCTTGCTTACCATCTGGAAAGACCCTGGTCCAGACCCTTGAGCGCCAGATGGTGCTGGTAAGAAGAAACAAGAAAAGACGGAAAAAAGAAAGAGGGGGGGGGGGGGAGGCGGGGTGTGCCCTGCCCGAGGAAAGGAGTGGGAGGGGAGGCAGATGACATGGAGACATCTTCTGCATGATCCAGAGCGGCCTCTTGTTGGCGTTCTATCCTCTCATTAGATGATACGACAGATGGCACGACTCTGGGGCCCCTTTCCCTCTCCTTAGAGGGGCAGCATGACGTTTAGGGGGAAGGATCCATCGCCTGACCCCCCTTCTGTTGTGATGTCCATCCTTCTGACTCCCACTCTGTTATGCCGAGATGACTAGCCCGCTCCGACGAACTCCTGAATCTTCATCCTTGTCGACAGACTCCATAGCTTCGTCGGAGTAGTAGAAGATAAGGAAAACTGAGACGGGGGAGGAGAGAGGCCGATGGGGCGACGGAGGAATGGGCAAGCCGTAGCCACCCTTCGCTGTCTTTTATAGGCAGAAGATGAGGCGGTGCCCCCCCTCTCGTCAATATCCCTTGCCATAGCTGCCTCTCCCCTCGAAGAGACGTGTGCAGATTTCGAAGAGATGCGTGCAGATACTTCGAGGAGCCATTTCCTTTGTTTGCAGAGGTATTATGGACCAACTATGGGGAATACGCGAAGAATGCGCCCACTTAATGCCTGGGGATATGCATGCGCGGATACGCTATGCCTGGGAATATGTGTGGGCGAAGCGAGCACTATATGCGGAGCCCCTAGTTTCGACATGAAAATCGTACGGGGATATTGGCTTGCAGATGTGTGTAGGTACGATACGAAAAGTTTTGGTCAAAGATTTTGCGGATTAAGAAGTTTCTTTATAGAATGATTTCTTTTGACTAGCGGCGGCACATTGCTCATGCGATCAGGTCTGCTAGGCCCGTAGAGTTCTTGTCCTAGATCGAGTGTGCCCGCACTCTACGGGACATCCAGGAGGCCATGGCGAACGCGGCCTGGGTGCTAGCATTGAAGCCCGAGCAGCTAGTACTATTCCCATCGACCACCTTCAGGGCTCCAGGTACGGCCTTGTTTGGGATACTCCATCCCTTTTTCGTTTGTTGCTTTCTAGTTATGATAGTAACATTGCATAATGTTGCATCTGTTGACAGGTTTGGTGATGGAGGGAGATAACCCCTCCAAGGAGGCATCCTCGGGGAGTGGGGATGGAAGTCCGTAGCCAAGGTGGAAATGCCCCCGAGTGGAGGCTACAGTGGTCGAGACTGGTGAGTCTTCTGTAGCACTTGAGGCTGGCGGGGCAGTCGAGGCAGAGACAACCTTGAGTAAGTGTCATTTGCCTTATTTACTCTTGGTCAACTTAGCCATGGTAGCGGGCTAATCTTGCTTTGCTGGGTTTGTGTCCTGTAGCTCCCATGGAGGCTAGGGAGGAGGCGACCTTCTCTTCCCCTCGGGAGGAGGACCCTCCCTATGTAGAGGGAGCTGAGTGTGAGATTGACACGGAGAGTTTTCTCCGACTGATGGACGAGATAGCGCTCAATGTTAAGGCCTTCCCTGACTTCAAGTCGTGGGAAGGTGCAGGAGGAGCCCATTCAGGTAAGGGATTCTGGTGGTAACTATAAGTAGTGACTTTATTTACTTCCGATCACTGATGCGACTGTCTGGATTGTGCAGAGGAGGTAGAGACATCGGGGGCTGAGGTCTCGGCTGAGGGACTGGGCGGAGAGCCTGGACAAGCGGGAGAGCCAGCACCCACAGCGGCTGGGAGCTGTCTGGGTAAGTGTTCGATTACTTTGGATGGAGTCTTCCTATTGCAATCGCACTCTTGGCAAGCCAAAGTTGTTGACCTGGTCAGAGTTGCTTGTTTGGCAGGTGAGGATGCAGCGACTACCATGGAGATGATCCAGGAACTGGTGGACGCCGATCCGTCAGTTGTCCTACCATCGTTTAGGAATGAGGTTTAGCAGGAGACCTCTGTGCCCTCACCCACCGTAGGGGACACATTGGGTAGGCTACCGGGGCTATTGGAGGAGCTGCCCCTCCCACCTCTACTGACCGTGGTGTCGACTTACACGGTGGGGCTGGTGGAGTCATCCAGCATGGGGCCCTCAGGTATGTAGCTGAGTATTTAGTTATTTCATGGTGGATTACTCTACTTTACCCACTCATGCTAAGCTTTCATTGGGGGTTGGTTGCAGGGACCTCCAAAATCACATAAACAACAATCTCTCCCATTTTCAACAAAGAGTCAACAATAGATTGTGTGACATAATTTTTAGATTGACATTCATTGAGAATTAGTTGCTTCCTTATCGTTGGGTAAAAATACGTCAAGACTGAAATACATCGCGAATAGAAATTATCGATTTGATGGAAGAAATGGGCTCCCGAACAGAGCTGGAAAAAAGGTACTACTGTTCATGGATAGATCCAGCAAATGGGCTCACTGGCAGATGCGACACAAAATCACATAGCCCCTTTCTAGCGATCTGATGCAGCCCTTCTACTGATGTGGGTGTCGTGGGGCACATTCGTCGCGCACAGAGTAGGGGAGTGGGGTCAACGGTTGACTTTAAGGAGAAGAGGGTGACGTTGGGGAGGGCATCTGGCAAGGGTTTATAGGTGACTGAGGGGGGAAGAGGAAAAAAGGGAGGCAAGCGCAGGTGGTGGGCAGCGGAGGTGGCGTAGGGTCAGGCGACAATCGTGGCTTGCAGAGGGTGGTGTCGGTCGATGGCGCAAGGCGTTGGCGTGGATGGGTGGTCCTACGCATGAGGGACGAGGCAGAAGGAAGACAGGGCACCGGCTCTATTGGGTTGCGCAGGGGTCGCATGCGGAGGCGATTTGCGACTGGACATCTGGCGATGAGGGAGCAGACTGTCCAAGGTGTACAGGGCCATGTCGATGGCTGTCGAGAGAAGGGACGGTGTTCTCGATGGGGAAGAAGGGGATGTCACAATTATGGATAGAGGGTTGTTGAGGTTTGTGTTAGGGAAGGCAGCAAGAAGAAAAAGAGAGAATGTGGGTTTAGGTGGCGGGTGCACTCACAGTGGCTTGGCCGAGTAGGAGTACTAGTGATGGGTCGCATACATGGGCGATGGCAGGCAAATGGGGATGGTTGCGGCTACAGAAAAAGGCGGGTGAAAGGGTTGATGACGGTGGCTGCGGCGACGTAGAAAGGATCATCGACCCAGTAGGAGAAGTCGAGGCCATCTCTGATACCAAAATTGATGCGAGACAGACTAGGGCTAGGGTTTGGGATAGACGAGGAAGAAGGGTAGGAGGAGAGAGTGTAGGCTTCACGCCCTCCCCTTCGTAGGGACCACTTGGGGCTCTCTCATTCGCGGAGATGGCTAGGGTTTCACACCCATCCCTTCACGGGAAGAAGAAACAATGATAACCACCAAATTTTCATTCTATTGTTCATTACTTCAAAAAGAGGTTTACAAAACATTTTATAGCGGTTAGGTTAACTCTAACCCTGATTTGACCTTCATAGATCAAAATACCCATGACTCAAGAAAATAGTGTGTGCTGAGGAGCCGAACACCCTGGGGTGGAGACCCACACTGGAAGTCAGCTTGGCTGGGGCTCGGGGCTGGAGACCCGAGCGAACTACAGGATTGGAGACCGGAACCTGAGACGCAGGGCTTGTGTCAAAAGCCGTTCGAGACTGGGCCCGGGGACTAATGCTTGCCTGGGCTGGGGCTGGTCCGGAACCCCTACGAGCACCGGTGGCCAGAGAGCCGAGCCTGATGCTCGGCCTGGCTGTCGCGACTGGTAGCTGGCGTGGCACCTTGGTGGCACCAGAGGAAACAGGAGCTGGGGGTGGCGGTGGAGCCGCCATGGGGACCACACCCAAGAAGTAGGGTGATCCGACGACTGGGGCGAAGCTACCGAAAGCGATCGGCACCGCCAAGTAGCCCACCCGTGTGTGGGTGGCGACGGCGATGGGACCGTAGGTGATGACTGCCATAGTTGCTGGAGTCCTGGACAAGCTGAGGTGACGACTGGGAGTGCTCATCAAACACGGTCTGGCAATTGGGAGACGAATTGGAAGCTGCTGGGAAGTACGAACATGTGCTCTTCTGCTACCCCTCCTGCAAGGACAGGAAAAGGGCACCTGAACTTCAGGGCTGGCATAGACTTTTGCATCAGCAAAAAGAAGGAAGGCGGGAGACGTCCCACCGGGCATGCCATCCTTTTTGTTCCACCCTGGGAGGTCCGTCGGGGCGGTGTGGGTGGTGACCGGAGTGAGGGGTAGGGTACAGCCATGGGAGAGATGCTAGAAGTTAATGGGCCTTGGGCACCCCCTCTCAAGACCGTATCCGCCTCAAGGCGGCACCGTACACTCACCTTTTACAGAGAGTCAAGGGGAGACCAAGTGACACGGGAGGTTTTCTGGGTTAACGGGAAACGTGGCTGGGATGTAGGCATGCCAGTCGATTTCTCGACAATCACCCGTGGAGCCGAACGTTTAACTGGGGATGCGCCGCTAGGGCACGGCACGTGGACTCGGGGGATGAGCGACACGTGGAGGGAAGAACAGTTCCATGGGTGCGAGTGCACAGGCGACTGTGGGGAGTCATGTACATGACGTCTTTCCCCACCGACAACAAGCAGTCGTTATTTATTTACATCGGATTGAATCCGAAGACTTTTGTTCCATGTCAAAGTGGAGTCTGTATTCCTGAAGCCCAGGATGAAGACCCAAGAGTACTTTGCAGCTGTTGGTTCATCTTAGGCTGGGTCGTGTTGGCCAGGGGTGAAGGGTGCTGGGGGTTCTCACTAGGTGACATAGAGGGTGGCTAGAGGCCTGGACGTGGATGCGAGACCATACGTCCACTGGCAGTG
>JANBPO010005158.1:0-18181 GCA_024336825.1 Amorphophallus titanum | reverse complement strand
GGCGTCAGAGATGAGGTGTCAGTCCAGATTATTTTTGTGAATTTTGAGGTAGGATTGGACAGAGTTGTCCCAGTGAGTTCTAAGTCCTATGTGCTTACACGTGAATGGGTTGTGTCAGTTTTGGATCTGGTTCGAGATTGTGTGGCGGTGGCTTGGCTAGTGGCCCAGATTGTGGAATTTGAGGCCATTATGCATCGACTTGGATGCCCCGTGCGAGGCGACAGATGAGATGTGAATGTTCTGCGGCAGATTCGAGGTCTGAGGATGAGCATTGGCAGGTGTCGATCATGGTTCGTGTTGTAGCTCTTGGTGTGGTGGTCCGTGCAACAGCAACTCAAGAGAATGGATTGGTGTTAGCAAGGACAGATTCGAGGGAATGATGTCCGATGGCTTGAGCTGTAATGACCTTCGAGCCTGGCATCTTTTGTGATTTCTTCACTCCCCGGTAAATGTTTTGGCATGTTAATGGTTCCAAGATCAGAGGCAGGAATAGGTAGAGAGCGTGTGGTAGTGGCTAGCTCAACCGTTGTAGCAGAGTGTGGCTGGCGATTAGCAGAGCCAGCGTTCGAGGTGTGGTGAGTTGCAGTTCGGGGAATTGCAATGGTGCGCCGGAAGATGCTGTGAGTGGGTCCGATGAGACACATGGTAAGTGTTGTCAGAGGAGCTGACCTGATGGAAGTGATGATTTTCTGATGCTGGAAGGTGCGGTTCCTAGCGTGCGTGAGGTTCAAGATTAGGTCAAGCGTGGAGATCTCCCACTTTGTAGGAGTGTGGACGTGCAAAATCGCATGCCCATATGTCCCCGCCAGTCCAACAACAACAACAAGTCTTCAACAGAAGAGACCACTGGAGAACACGTCCCGTCCGAACCCTCCAAAGAGACACCATGCCGACGTGAAGCCATCCCCGGAATCATGATGGTGAAGAGAAGTCAACTTCTGGAGGACACGCCCCCTCCGGACCCTCCGAAGAGACCCCACGCCAACGTGGGGCCATCCTCAGAATCACAATGGCAGCGTCAACCAAGTCAAAAGACTGCCCCTGCATCAATGCGGGAAGCTCCTGCGTCAATGCAGGAAGCCCCTGCGCCAACGCAGGAGGCCCCTGCGCCAACGCATTTGAAGCCCCTGCGCCAACGCATTTGAAGCCCATGCGTCAACTCCAGTGAAGCTTCCACGTCACGCCCTCACGAAGGCTTCAACGGCACACTCCCAACGAAGGCTTCAACGGCACACTCCCAGCGAGGCTTCAACGGCACACCCCATGTGCCTTCACCGGCACACCCACAGACCCATTTCAAAGAAAGCCCAGCGAAGCTTCAACTCAGAGTCCGGAGCTGTCCGTTCCAATTTTTCTTCCCCGGGTGCGAAGGTCAGTCCACTCAGAGCCAGCACTAACACCCTGCCACAAATCATCTTCTATCTCCCTACTCCAACCTCCCCTGGCGGCCTTCCTGGTTGGAGAATGAAGAAGACTCAGTCACGAACGTGCCCGTTTTGGTCCCGTATCATTTCGACGATGGGAGTGATCGTGACAGTGCCGCCTTCCTGAGAGTCGTCCGCCATAGACTGTGCAGAACCAGTCTGGCAGGCAACCAAAGACGGCATACAGAAGCTCCAGCGACCACACCCTAGCTCCCCTGGGTGCGCCACTTAGCCGGTGTCCAATGCAACAAGCGGGGCGTCGATTGAAGCCCGGAGCAGCCCGTTCTGATTTTTCTACCCCAAGGTAACAGATCAGGTCAGTCTGAATCCGTCCAGACCCCCCACCACTCTTCTGGACATATCTCTCAGCCCCAACTCCTCTGGTGTCCTTCCCAGTTGGAGATCGAAGGAGACTCATACATGAACGCGTCCGTTCTGGTCCTGCACCATTTCGACTCCGGGAGTGTTCGTGAGGGCATCATCTTCCTGCTGCTGTGACCTGAGAGCAGCCCCAGTCAGAATAGAACACCCCAGTTCCAGAGTTAGCCACAACCAGCCACGACAATGGACTGTTCCCTGAAAATTCTGGAGCCTTCCTGGACCAGTTAGCGGGGAATTGGCATTGGTTTCGGCATCATCCGAGTTCCTGACCGTCTGTGGTGGTGTCAACAGCGACTGTCGGTCACTCATTCTAGAAGCTGGCAGGACCGATTGAGTGGCTTTTTTCGACAACCTAGTGTTCTTATCCCTCACCCCACCTGGCCAGCTTAGCACCCCTCCTTGTGTGGAGGTAGTATTTTGTTGTATTCCACATTCCCCACCCCTTGTCCAACCCCTTTGTGAGGGCATAGTGATTGTAATAGCATGTCATCACTGGAAGCTTCATCAGCGCGGCATGCGGGTGCATACCCTTGCCTCCCCGCTCGCCCCCGTCTCCGGTCGGAGTCGGTGTCTTCTCGTCGACTAGGTGAGCCTCGATCCCCCTTTTGTTGGTTGGATTTCCTTGCTTAGCTTAGTATTATCGCTTTGCTACGTCAGATGGAGAGTGAGAGCTTGGCCCACAATTACCATTGACGTGTGTAATCACCGCGCGTGAGTTGTGAGTGATTCCCTACATCCCACACCCTTGGTGTGCTGACCGCCCATGAGTTGGGCATCCCTGACCCATTTGGGGTTCTCCCCAAGTTAGCCAACCATTGGAACCTCAAGGTCCCACCTCGGAGCGCGCTGTTTCAAGGGTGCACCGTTTCAAGGCACACCGATGAATTATGGCGCCGATTCAACTCCGTTTCTCGAAAATCGAACTCTGGCTGACTTATTTTCAGATTTTATTCAAATGTTTTGAAAATTTTTAATCATTTATTGAATTAACTTTGCATCGGGTCGGTCCTGGATAGTTCGGTGATCAAATCGCAAGCTCGCGCGAGGTTCATACTCCAGCGCGGTGACTGTTCCGAGTCGAGTCGATTTATCATGCTAACTTATTGGATGACTTTATGCGTACTCGAGTCGAAAATCCGGCAGCATCTCCCCGTCCCGGAGGATATATCGGGGAGACGCGGGGAATACTCCCATAATGGAGTAACCCCTAAAGAGCCGGGTGGCACGATGGCGGCCGGTAAAAATCCGGACGGATGGGAAATCTCCGAGGGCTAGCCTACTAGGGGCACCAAGTCCGTGGGTGGAAGGAAGACGAGTAAAGCGACTCACAACGGGAGCGAAGACCCCGAGGACTAGCCTACAAGGGGCACGCGACCCGAGTCGGTACTCCGTCCAAGTCGGGACGACCGATAGAGGGGGAAACCCCGAGGCTAGCCTACAAGGGGCACCCGTCTCACGGCCACCACGGAGTCCGTCAAGGACCGTGGATTTATATCTGTCGGGATTAACCCCAATTTGATATTCACCCGTTAGTTCACGGGGGACTCGTCACTGCTAGATGGTCCCCTGCAGACTGAGTGATACAATTACGACGCGACAGGGAATATTCCCTCCCTGGGTTGTCAGAGCTCATCGTTGAAACGATTAAAACGGCGCGGTGGGGAGAAGGTGCATAGTGCGAGCAAATCTTCGTCGACACAGGTGAAGCGCACATGTGTACGCAGGTGAGTGATGGGTTGAATGTGGCATTCGTCTGATGACATTTTTTTTGAAGATGATGAGAGTATATATAGGGTCGACCTCCACTCCCTCTATCCATGCTGGAGGACAGTGGAGAAGATGAGAGAAGAGCCCATGGAAATTCAGAGCATACATAGATACACCTATATGCAGCTCCAACGGTGAAACGAACTAACGCTCGATCGGAAAGGGAAAGGTTCCCGGGGAGGGAGTAATGTTTACTGTCGCCCATGAAGTTGCAGGGGCATGTTCGGCGTGGGAAGAGATGACACGAAACCCATTTGCATCGTAAAACGATTACACCCGCAGACAGAAAGGGGACGAGACGAACAGGAGAAGATGACTGTGGCGCCGAATATCACCACATTCCTTAGTTCTTGGCACAGGTCGTTGGAGAGATGTGCACATGTGCACATCACCTTCCCACACACTTGTAAATTTTCATAAATTTCAAGTACAATAGTTGTCGACGAATTGTCAACTGTACACAGTATCGTCGCCCTGAGACGGGAGCATCTTTAATTTCAATATCCCCGGGAAGGGCATTATAATCATTTCATATTTTTATGACTGAATTATATTTCCCTTTATCACCCGAATGATAGAAGAAAAAATATGGCCCATAGAGACATGATTACAAGGCCCACATAGAGGCATAAGGACATAACAACAGAGCCCACGTAGGGACATAAATACAACACCCGCATAAGAGCACAACGACAAAGCCCACGCAAGGGCATAAATACAAGCCCGGGGTGTTACATACCCCGAATGGGCTAAGACAACGAACAACAATCTTATTTCTTCTTCCATTTACTTGCACTCTGCATGTCTATATAGTCCATACTTGCATTTCAAACTTGTGCAATTAGTTCATGCATATTGTGCATATTGTGCATATTTGGCATTTATAGCATTCACACGTGCATATTTTGAATTACATCTTTTTGAACATATTGTGCATATGATTCTCTTAATAACCCCATTGTCCGTCGATTTTTGTCAATGACAAAGGGGGAGAGGTAGTAATTCTGTGCTTAATTCATGAACATAGTATTTTACATTTTCCATGTGCATTGTCTTTGAGAATAGCTCTAAAATTTTCCTGCCCAAGTTTTGGTTGAGCATGTCCGTTCTGATTATGCCAAAGGGGGAGAAAGCAATATTGGTTTTGGTGTTGCTGCTATCGTGAATTCCCCATGTTGATCCCCATTTCTGATTATGTCAAAGGGAGAGAGAGCATTAATGCATAATATTCTGCCATCATCAAACTGGGGGAGATTGTTGAGTGTGTGATTTTGATGATTACAAAATATTTCTTTACTGTTTGCCTAAAGGTTTTTAAGTGGTGTATTATTGTGGCTTCAAAGTACTTGTGCTTGAACATCCTTATTTTCTTAGTATGGTGTATGGAATTGCCCTATGCTTGTGGAGTTTCAGATGTCTAACAGTTTTGGGATGTCAAGTTGAGTATGAGCCTCATCATGATATCAGTATATTTCATTGAGCTTCATTTGATATGAGTGTAAGAATTTCTAGAAGATAGATTGTATGGTAAGGACTATGGGACGACCCCAAGGGTCGACCCCCAGTGTACCCAAGTTGAAAGCCCAAAGGATTTGCTTAAATGTAGAAGCTGTCAGAAGACAGCATCTACGCTGTCAAAAGATAGGGTCTACGCTGCCCATGCAGTTGCCTACACAAGACTTAATGCTACAGAAGCCTCCAAGTCTAGTACACTACACAACCCCCGTTCGGAGACGTGGACGAGCGGGGAAGTGTGGTTCCCCGCACACTGTGTCGATGTCGCTTCCCCTATTAACACTACAATCACTACGCCCCGCACAGGGGGGGTGGACTAGGGGATGGGAATGGGTGGTTACAGCAAAATACTACCTCCACGCAGGGAGGGGCGTTAAGCCGGCCATGCGGGGAGGGAAGAAAGCAACAAGTTGCCGAAGACAGGATTCGGTCGAATCTACTGGTTGTAGGAACGAGCCGACCACCAGTCGTTGTCGATGGCGCTACGGGCTGAGGTGATCTCGGATGACGGTGAAACCAGTGCCAAAACGTCCGTAACTAGAGCTGGAAGTCCTCAGAATTTTTGGGGGGCAGCTTGACGTCGCCTCTGGTCGCAGCAGACTACGGAGCAGGGCGGCTCTGTCCAGACTGGTTATGTCCCCAGGTTGCAGCAGCAGGAAGGCGGTGCTGGTACGAGTGCTCCCAGAGTCGGATTCAGGCGGGACCAAAGTCGACACGTCCGTCTATGAGTCTCCTTCGATCTCCGACCAGGAATAACTCCAGGAGTTGTCGAAGTAGAGAGATAGGAGGGTCGGAGCAGAAGGGTATCAGAACTGTGTTTCTGTGGACTTACCTGCGCACCTTGACGAGGAAATTTAGAACAAATGGTCCCAAACTCCAAATGATGTTCTGTCGAAGAGGTTGGAAGGAGAATTGGTTGAAGAACGCTCCGGCCAAATGGCGCCCCAATGGGAGCAAGGCCGTGACCGTGGCAGCCTCTGCACTATTGCTCAGATCTTCCCACAGGTGCCAGCTGCGCACTCCGACGAGAATGGACCTTCCGGACGGCCACGAGCTCAGATGAAGGCGGGATCACTTTGGCGTCAAAGCTGACTTGGAGATCTTTCCGTTGTTATATGGTAATCCTCCATCGTCTCCTATTGGGATCAACGTCTTCACGCCGATCAGGTATACACTGAACCCTCCCTAGATATTTGTGTTCAATTAGTATCATTTCTTAGTTCAGCCGGCGAGAAAGAGAGTGCCCGATCCCGTGACTTCCCACTCACGAGTGGCTACCACAGATTGAGTGAAGAGAGAACCCGCACCCTCAAGGCACGACGCCCGCCCCGCTGATGCGGGTGCTCCAATCCTAGGGAGGGACACACATTGGGTAAGCCATCACCCCAACCAGTAGGGTTTAGACCCTCGGACCCACCCTACCATCACTTAGTGATGCGGGACGGACCCAAGAGACGACCTAGGACTCTAGGCAAGCTCGGATACGTCCCTTAGCGAGGGAAGCGATCGGACCGTGCGCGGTTGAGGAAATATCCCCTTCTGAAATCTCTTTCCCAAACCCCCAAAGGCTATTTGTAATCAGCAATAGCCTGGCATACATCTCAGTTATATTCTCCTCTGATTTCATTTTAAAGAGTTCATACTCAGAGGTGAAGAGGTTTACCTTGGTTGCTTTCACCTGGGATGTACCTTCTCAAATCAGCTCTAATTCATCCCACATTTTCTTGGCAGTCTTGCATGCTGAGATCCGAGCATATTCGTCCGGGTGAACTACACACTGGATGATATTCAGGGCCGTCCAGTTAAGAGCTGAAAGCTTGATGTGATTTTCTGTCCATGCCTCTTCATTAGGTGGTAGTTCATAAGGCCCTGTAGTGATCACCCTCCAGAGTCTATGACTCTGAGCTCTGATAAAGACCTCCATCCCATTTTTCCAGAAAAAATAATTGTTACCATCAAAGAACGGAGGACGGCTGATGGACTGTCCCTCAGCGATAAAACTGTGATGACCATTAGGTCCAGAGTTACCCTGGCTGTTGGACCACATAGTGGGTAACTTGCTCTGATACCAATTGATAACACACTCAGACGGTGAGATAGAAGGGGGGATGAATAGATCACCTCCAATGCGATTAATTCAAACACCTAACACAGAAAATTCAAACGTAGTAGAAAACTCTTCCTATCTTGGAGATGATGGAAACTACTGAACTGAATTTTGTCTAGAGAGAGATGAGATGAGGCATAATAACAACCAGCTGAGATGCAACCATAGGACAGTCAAGCAATCACACAGTGGGAGAATGAGTTTTAAGGTGGTTCGATTGCGTCCGCAATCTACATCCATCCCTCACTCTAATAGAGTGAGGCTTCCTTGCAATTAGGCAAACACAAACCGTAGACTCAGTCTGCAAACACCCGCTGTCTAACAGCTTGCCCCGAGGAACACCTTCCTCGAACTTTTGAAGAACAGGAGCACCAACTGGAGGACCAACCTCCCTTCCTTCGCAACCTGCAAAGGGAACCCTGTAAGCTGCTCCCAGCTGCTTACAAACTAGAGGATCATTTCTCTCTTCCTCCAGGCACAATGGAGGGAAACTGGAGAACCTCTCCCTTCCTCTAAGAGACCTGAGAGGGTAACAAGACACAATAAGATGAACTCGAAAAAGTTAGATGAACAAAAACAAAAACATTCGATCAGAAACGATGACAATATAGCTTCCATAGAAGCAGAAGTTCAGACTTAGAACAGACTGGATCTAGCAAGCTCTCTTTCTTTCTGGTGTTCTCTCTCTTTTTCTTTCTTCTCTGTGTCACTCTCTGCCTCTATCTCTCTGCTTCTTCTTCTGTTCTTGTGTATTTCTTTCATCTGTGCGACAGACCTATTTATATGAGAGTAACGAAGGAATGGGAGTGTGGAGACCACGCTTCCCACCCAGGGAATCGTCCAGAATAGTTCTGCCTTCTTGCCACGTGTCAGAGATTTCACTTCTCGAATCACGTGCCTCCTTTTAATATCGAGAACATCACTCCTGGTACTCAGGAAGTCCCTATCATTTGAACGAACACCTAGTTAGCATTGAGATAGCATGTTACTGTATAGCATTCATGGACTTGTTGTTCAAGATAGAAACTTGCACAGACTTAGTTTGGCGAAACTACAACATGCATGGACTTACAACCTGCACGTACTTAGTGTGTGCCAAGGTAAGGAACCTTCACGGACTTTACCAAGGTAAGAAACCTACACGGACTTTATTTGTGACAAGAGGAAATATGAACGGACTTCATCGAAAGAGATGTGCATGGACTTTGCTCAGAGGAAATGTGCACAGACTATGGTTAGAAAGTGTGCACGTACTTGGGTCGAGAAGAAACATGCTCGGACCTGGGTTAAACAATGTACACGTACTTGGGTCGAGAAGAAACATGCTCGGACTTGGGTTAAACAATGTGCATGGACTTTGTTTGTAAATAGCAAACATGCACGTACTTGATGTGAACAATGTGCACGGACTTTGTGTGTCAGTTAATAGAAACGTGCACGGACTTTATGATGTGCACGCAAACATGCACGGACTTGAAGAGTGCATACGAGACATATGCACGGACTCAGAGTGCATTGGCGAAACATGCACGGACTTGATTTGTGACATGGGAAAAGTGCATGGACTTTATAAAACCTGCACAGACTTTGCTTAAAAGAGTGCAACAAGCACAGACTTTACCAATATGCATGGACTTAGTTTCCTGGCATTAACACAAGATGTGCATGGACATTGAAATGTGCATGGAGTTGAAGCATGCACGGACTTTGTCTTCTTGCCAAAACTAAAACATGCACAGACTTGGTGTGTGCTAAGTCTGCACAGACTTTATATGAGAGATGTGCATAGAGTATATATGCATGGACTTCATAATATGCACCAGACGTGAAAATGTGCAAGGACTTTGCAAATCCTACACGGACTTCAAAGAGATGCACGGACCTTATATGCATGGACTTACGCTTTGAACAAAACTAGAACATGCACAAGCTTGTGCTTTCAACGCAACTAAAACGTGCACGGACTTATGTGATCAACATGAAAACCTGCACGGACTCTGGTGTGAATCCTCCAGAGATGTGTACTGAGTTAATGTGGCCAAATGTAAAACATGCACAGACTTCAACATTGCACGAACATGATATGAGCACAGTCTGTTCGATGGAATGATTATGCATTCAATCTGATTGTGTAGTGGACTGAAAAAATCATAGGCCTAGGATGTAATGGACTTAGATGAACATGACCCTCAAGTGAAATAACATTGACGACAAAAAAATAATGCACAACAAACAATCCTCATTAATGCATAGTGTAAAGATCAGCATGTTAAATCATCATTCAATCAACCACAGTCATTCAACCATGCAGACCCAATGCAGTCATTCAAAAATACAGACTCATGTCCAGATGCAGTCAAAACTTCAGACTCATGTCTAGATGCAGCAGTCAAACAACATTCAGACTCATGAAGCTTATAGTGTTGCTATCATCAAAACCACAAGGACACGACAAGGTCGAGCGACGAGATCTGTCTAGCTCAGAGGAGAACTCCTGGCCGGTCGCCGCCAAAAGTGAGGTCAAGACTGTAATGGAGTCGCTCAACGTAGCCACTATGAGAGGCTGCCCCACTTCCATCAGTCGGGTGAGTCCCATGTCCACTGCTAGCGTCTGCACCGTCAGGTCCGGAACCACGGCCCCAGCTGAAGAATAGACGACCATAGGGACCGAGTTAGACGCCACGGTAGACGAACTTGCCTCCATCTCCACTTCCCCGGCAGGGCTCGAACTCGTCATCGCTTCACAGGCCTGGAGCACAAGAGTCATGACCTCAGTCGAAGGAAGGGCATCAAGTACAGTGGGGCCAGATACTGCTCCTGGGGGACTTGTCGCCTCCCTTGCCTGAGTCTCCCTCAAAGGTATGGTGAGGCTCGCCAATATCTTCCTCAGAAGTTGTGCTTCCTCTGGTGCAACGAGCTTCTGGAGGGGCAGAAGCAGGCCCGCAAGCTGTAGCCTAACTCTTGACTACACAAAGTGATGAGGACATCTCCCGGCTTTCCTTATGGCACGAGGCATCTCCGACCTCGTGACCCCTTGGCGATGTGATCTTAAGTTCTAGGATTCTAAGTGTGTCATAGGACCTATAATCTTGTTACAAGTCTAAGGATCTAACCCAGTGAGATTTGAGTAGAGACTTAGGTTAAGTTAATAATTTAATTCTAGAAAATCCTTCCAAGTGATTCTAAATTAAACTATTCTACGTGTAGGGTATTTAAATGGCAGCCGAACGTGCGCAATGGAGGGATATGCAGCGAACAGTTCAAGGACTAACTCGGGCATTGCAGCAAGTGGCCCAAGGAGGAGGAGCGCACCAAGGAGCAGGGGACCTGCATCAGAATTTCCGTGGGATGAATCCCCCATGATTTGGCGGCTCGACAGATCCAGATGAAGTCGAACACTGGCTGAAGGAGATGGAGTGAATCTTTGAAGTCATGCAGTGTAGTGATCAAGAACGTGTCCTTCTGACGACCTTCCAACTAGAACGAGATGCGAGAACTTGGTGGGATGCAGTAAAGGCTACTCTTGGAGACAAGCAAGTCACATGGAAGGAGTTTGAGGAACTCTTCAATGACAAGTACTTTTCTGATAAAGTCCAAGAGAAGAAGGCGGCGGAGTTTGCTGTTTTGAAATAGAGGAACCTCCCTGTTGTTGAGTATGAGGCTCAGTTTTCCCAATTATCTCGTTATGCAACTCACCTAGAATCTACCGAGAAGATGAAGGCCAAGCGCTTTCTTAATGTGTTGAAGCTGCAATATATCAACCAGTTGGCCCCAATGGAAATCCAGACCTATGCTGAGATAGCGAAGAAGGCTCAAGCTCTGGAGGATACCTTAGAGATGACCGAGAGGATTCGTGGAAAGAATTCCAAAAAGGAACAAACTACTGGTTCCGGGAACTCTAAACCCGGCAATGGCAAGAAAAGACCCAATGGTGGGTCCAATTCATGGAAGGGCAAGGTGCCGAAGAATGAAGATAAGAAGTCCGGGCTGATAGTACCATTCAAAGGCATGTGCAAGTATTGTGATCGTCCAGGTCACAAGATGGAGGAGTGCTGGTGCAAGTTGGGCGCCTGTCTGCGCTGTGGAAGTAGGGACCATCGTATTCTGGAGTGTCCCCTCTTGTCAGATCAAGCTACACTGACTAAGTCGCAAGGAAATCGAAAGTAGCAGGGCAAGCTTCAAGCCCTACAGGAAGATGATGTGGGAACCACCGAGGAGGGTGGACTCGTTGAAGGTACACTTATTATACATAAAAAGTTGACATTTGTTCTATTTGATACCGGAGCAACTCATTCTTTCATTTCTCATAAATTTGCTAAGTCCTTAGCTGTGAAACCTGCGCTGATGAATTCTCCATTAGAAATTTTGACCCAGAGTGGTGTATGATCCTATGTGCACCGGAGTGCATGCAAGAGTCTAGCCTAGAAACTAGCAATCAATGAACAAATACGAATGACAAGTATGGATAGCAATCATGCAAACATGTAACGACAGCAAGGGGAGATCAATGATCAGCACCAAATAGCATGAAAATAATATAGCATGGCAATCAAAGTGAGGCTCAGGTGCACTGTAGCACGACAAGAATGGTCTCTGAGAGACCGTGCAAGGAGGGCGATGGTCCTGGGTGGACCGTTCACTGGCAGGGAGTAATGACAGACATTAATAGAAAGCATAGAATGTTGAAATGAACTGAGTATTAGATAATAGAGGCGTACTAGGATGGACGGTCTCTTGACAGACCGTGTAAACCCTGGAGCGGACCTGAGGAAATCGCATAAGATCAGTGAAACCAACAGTATAAAGATAGTGACATACCTGGGCCAGCAGGATGGGCGGCCTATATCAGACTGCAGGAAAGATGAACGGTCGAAAGAGGACCACTTAAGGCAGCAGGCTCGCAGAATGATCAGCACTGTTGTCAGAGAAGAGCGGTCACTTCTCGGCCACTCAGACGCACGGATAGCTCTAGGAGAACCGTCCAACCACCAAAAGATAGAAATGAGAAAACTAGAGATCAACTTGAAACAACTCCAAAAAGGGAACTAACCAAGCAATAGGATGGGTCAGCAAATCACTAATACGATGGGCACTAGGTGTCCCACCGTGATCGCCAGAAAAATGGGGATGTGGATATTATTTTCCTATTGTTCTTAAAAACCCTTCTTGTCCCTCTAATAAATCAATATGAGAAATAAATGAAAAGTAGAAAGAGATAGAAATATATGAACCTGTGCGATCGCCACCAAGGTGCCAAATGCGATGAACACGCCATACCTTGGAAAAGAAGGGAGACACTCGCCTTTAACCAACACTGCAGAGATGCGCAGCCCTGGAAGAACTGCCCGCTTTGGACGAACAGTCGCTTGATAGACCGTCGCACAGTGCTGGGGTGGAACGCGGGACAAAGCATGATGGCAGAAGAACGGTTTGGGGACGGCCGCAGGAAGAAGATAAACGGTAAGGATGAAGCCGCTCGATTCCTCAAACGGACAGAAAGCGACCGCTCGATGCCACCACCTTCCACAACGTAGGAACTCAACCTGCACTCCTTCCGGCCGACCAGAAGGAGTGGACCTCGTGCTAGAACGTTGCTGACGTGCAAGACAAGGTGTAGAACACAAAAATAAACTGAAAATCAGAACTGTGAAGTGTAGTAAATGCCAAAGTGGAAAGAAATAACCACGGCCAAATGGTGGGAGGTGACTTCAATAGCATCCTTGACCCTGGTGAGAAGCGTGGTGGCAGACGTGCCTTCTCACTCTCCATGGCTGACTTCCAGGCTTGCGTCTCGGCTGCCGGCCTTCAGGATGCAGGTTTCTCGGGGAACAGATTTACTTGGTTCAATGGCCAGCAGGCCAATGGCATTTGGGCTAGGCTTGATCGGGTTCTCTTGAATGGTGAGTGGCAATTATCCTGCCCCGTCCTTGTTGTGCAGCACCTCTCTCGGGCCTGCAGCGACCATGCTCCCTTGCTAGTATCGGCTACGTCGGACCCTCCCCGGGGGCCTTCTCGTTTTTGTTTTCAGCATATGTGGACTGCTCATGACAAGTTTTTGTGTGATTCTAGAGCAGCTTGGGCTGCTGGCCCCATTTCTTCCTTTCCTCTTCTCACTTTGGCCATGAAGCTTAAACACATGAAGGTCTTTTATCGTAACTGGAACAAGGACATCTCCGTCAATGTTTCTTCCGCTGAAGCATCTTTCCTTTCTGCTCAAGAGGTTCATGATCAGGCCCCCTCACCGGCTGCCCTCTCTACCCTTCTTCAGGCCAAGGAATCCCTTGACCCGGCTCTTATCCAAGAGGAGATGTTTTGGCGGCAGCGATCCCGTGTCAAGTGGCTGCAAGAAGGGGATCGTAACACCAAGTTCTTCCATGCTTACGCCTCTTCTCAGCTGCGCCGTTCTGCTATCACTAAGCTCCTTGCTGAAGATGGATCTTTTGTGGATAATCAAGGTGATATGGCCGCTATGTTTGTGACCCACTTTCAATCGGCTTTCACCTCTGCACCGCATTGCATTCATCCGGAGGTCCTTGCTGCTATCCCTCATGTTCTTCAAGCTGATCACAATTCTATGTTATGTGCGGTCCCTTCTGTGGCTGATATCAAGAAGGTTGTGTTCAGCATGGCGGCGGATAGTGCCCCGGGGCCGGATGGCTTTTCGGGCCACTTTTTTCATGCGTGTTGGGATTTCATTGGTGGTGATGTGTGTGCCGCTGTTCAGGCCTTTTTCTGTGGTCATCCCCTTCCCCAAGGGTTCACCTCCACGCTTATTGCTCTCATTCCCAAGATTGATGTTCCTAGGGCTTGTGCGGATTTCAGACCCATTAGTCTTTGCAATTTCTTCTACAAGATCATCTCCCGCGTTATCAGTGACAGGCTGGCCTCCATTCTTCCTCTCTTGATTTCGGAGGAGCAAGGGGCATTCGTGAAGGGCCGCTCCATCATTGAAAATGTCTCGCTTGCCCGTGAGATGATTCAGCACCTTGGAAAGCCTTGTAGGGGCCGCAATGTTGTGAGCTCAGGATCCCAATCTGATAGAACAGCCCGGTTCCCTAAGCTCTGATACCATTTTTATGTGAAACGAACATCCAAGCTCGATAATTTCTTTTCTTTTTATTTATTTTTTCCTCCTTTTTTTTGTCCACATCTTTTTTTCTATTTTTAGAAAATAACTTCTCACCCCTTTTTTTTTCTTTTTTTTTGAGAGATGAGGGAGGGGTTATATTATATATATATTCACTCAACTGTTCAACATTCAACATAGTACCATGCAACAGAAAGCGACGGTGAGGGAGAGAGTGAGCCAGTTAGGTGGGGAGGCGGACGGCGATCCGCTGGCAAGGGGAAGTGAGCTCGCCAACATGCTTGGCCTAGGGTGCTCGAGCGCCAACGATGTACACGGAGGGGATGGCGACTCATGCTCGGAGGGAGGGGAAAGGCCGCACTGGGAGGAGGGGGGTGCAGGGCTCCTCCGCACGCACTCGTAATGCTGACGTGCTCGACAGGGAAGGGGACACCGCTGTGCTCGGAGGGGGCGCCGCTGTGATCGGCCTGTTCGAAGGGGCAGTGCCAGTTGGGCGTGACTGGCAGGGCGGGCTTGCGGTGGCTTTACCGGGGAAGAGAAGGTCACTGTTGGCGAGGGCCGACAGGGTAGGGTCCTGCGAAATGATCCCGGTGCGCTAGAGGTGGCGGACTATCTGCTCAGGACGGCAGGAGCTCGCTGGCAGGGGCGACGGTGGCGTGCTTGTTAGCGGGGCGCGGGGATGCTGTCCAGTGGTGCAGCCCACTCAGGCGAGGCTCCTGCAAGGGCTTGGTGGGCTGCGATCTGGCTTCAAAAGGCCCCACGAAGGGAGGACCGGTTGGAGTCTGTTCGCGTGCAGTAGAACGACATCTCATGCGAGGAGTAATAAGGTGTGGGGTCGCGGATGCTCCGCTCTCCTCTGTCCCACGATGGAAGGGTGCTGCCGCGGACGCTCCACTCTCCCTTCGACATGCTGCATGGGGGGGGTCGCGGCGGCATTTGCAGGTGGAGGGATAGGCCGTTGGGAGGCTCCAGGTCACGGTGTGGGGTATGTGAGTGGAGTGCATGGGGGGAACCGTGGTCTATGCAAGGGGAATGGGCAGGGCAGTGTCATGGTTCGCAAGGCAAGGGCAGCAGCGGGAACATGAGAGGGGTGGCAGGTTCGTGGCAAGGAGCAGGCCGCGCAGAAGGTAGAAAGAGTGGGCGGCCGAGTGTGGGGGTCTGCCAGCGCTGTGGTGTGGTGGGGTATGAGTGGGAAGGAGAGAGAGACATTGGCAGGTGGTGTGAGGCACTGTAAACAGAAAACAGAGAGAGGGGCACTCAAACGGTCGCTGGGAGGTAGACTCTCCAGTCAACGAAAAACAACGTCTGAACCAGACGGAGTACAGGGGACCACCCCTCGTACCAACACCAATTCACGATGACACAAGCCGAAGTCGTCACGTCCCAGGACTCCTCACGGCGCCCCACACCTGGTCCCCACACGATGCCAAGCATCAGTCAGACCACAGGTCAACACGTGGATCAAGTCCGCTCACCCGAGACTCGAATCGGCACGAAAAACCACCAGCTACGCCTCAAACGAAGAACGGTCCATCATTGGCCACTCAAATGTTGCACGGTCAACACAGGACCGTCCCAAGTATTGCACGGTCAACATGGGACCACGCCAGTACTGGGCCAAGCAGGACTAAAACGGCTCAAACTTGGCCATTCAGGCAGGGCACGGCTCGCCCCCGGTCGCGCAGGGTAATGAACGGTCCGCGACAGACCGCTCAATTAGCCTAATGGTAGGAAATAGAACGGTCAGACCCTGGCCGCTCAAGGACTGAACGGTCATAGCCTTGCCGTTCAGGGAGATGGACGGACCCAGAAGGGTCGTCCCATGGCCCACGGTAAGAAAACTGAACGGACTAGCCCAGGCCATTCGAAGGCTGCACGGCCAGCCCCGGGCCGTGCAAGGAGATGGACGGACCTCACTGGGCCGTCCGATCATCCAACGGCACATAAATAGAACGGCTAACCCTGGGCAGTTCAAAGGACTACACGGCCAAGACCTAGGCCGTGCCATCCTGACACCGTGTAACGGTCAGAAAAATCAGCGGTCAAACACAGGTGCTGGACGATCGACCTCTGGCCGCCCAGTGATTAAACGGTCGGACGACTGACCGCGTAACGTAGAGCGATCGTTCTCCGGACCGCGCAAGACTTACACGATCTCTGTTAGGACAGTGTATTTCCCGCCATCCCGAGAACGGTGAACCTCGCTAGAAAACACCATTTCAGGCCCTAAACGAGCTCGGTTGAGGGGGAAACGAAGGGGAACTTACCTCCGAACCTCCTAGCATGATTCTACGCCCGTAAAACATGGGATCGCGGCTCAAAACGCTAGATCGGGCGCTCAAACCCCACGACATGGATTTTTCCCAAAACATCTCGTTTAGCCCGCTCGGCTCACCACGGCCTACGAAACTCACGAGAAAGGAAGCACAAAGGTTAAGGATCCGTCCCCCTACCTCCACCGAAGAAACGACGTGCCGTGGACGTCGATCCACGAAGAAAACGCCTTGAAACCCACGCCGGTTCACGAGCACGTCCCCGAGCTTCCACGCGCCACCGGCCCTCGATCCTCGACCCGTCAAAGCATTGAGTTAATGAAGGGGGTGACCAATGCTCTGGTTCCAAGCTTGCAGACCATTTATGACAAAGTGAACAATCTCTTGGCCGAGCTCACTACATTCAGCGACAGGTTTGAGAACTTTCAAGCAGGACAAGCAGATGTGTCATCTCAGGTGGCAACTGTGCGCAGCACAGTCCAATACTGGCTTGCAGAGCTCTCAAATGACCTTAAAGAGCTTCAGTCAACTGTTCTCTCTGGCACTCCCACTCCAGGAGCATCCTCTAGTGCCAGACCAGCAGCCCAGCCTTCTGTGCCACCTCCTGTCCAGCCACCACCAAGAACTCAACCATCTCCAGCTCAACCTAGCTCAGCACCGAGTTCAAGCTCCCGAGCTCTGCAACCTCCAACCAGACGGAGAGGAGCTTCTTCCAGATATCAACACTACTTACAATGATCTGTGCTGTCGTGCTTCTAATGAACCATTTTGTGCTGCTGTGCTTCTAATTTGTTCACACAACTTGGATGCATTTGCACACGCTGGCGGATGTGGAGATGAGACTAAGACCCGAGTGTGGGTATACGTAGACAACTGGTTTCTTACTTTATAGATGCCATATATGCATTACAAATGGGCCTAGAGGGCCGAAATACAACTGATGCAAGCTACTGGACAATTCCGACACGTGGGTCGGTCCCCTGGTCAATGCATGATAAAGCAGGTATCAGCGTGTTTTTACAGAGGCTTTCCACAAGGAGCTAGGGACATGCCCAAATTGCCGAGAGAGGGCTAGACTGGATGGCAGGGGCAGACACTGGTTGGTGCCTGAGGGAGGCGGGATGTGGCTCGAGATGAGCAGTCGGGTGGGGGTTCTCGGAAGGCGAGTGTTTTCATGCCGGGGAGTTAGGGTCGGTCTCGGGAATGTTACTTTTGGGCTAGGGTCCGGCTATAACTCGAGTCAGCAGTCGGGACCGTCGGTGGCCGGCTCGGGGCGAGCGACGGGCATGTGGTCCCATGGTGGGAGCAAATCCAGCATTATGGCGTGCGCGTTGTTATCATAACGCGCCATACGTGGGCGGACCCGATGTGCGGGTGTGATCGCCGTTATCATAACGCCTCATACGCGGGGGAGAGGATTTGAGTGAGACGGCTAGACGCCATGTGAGGGGAGTACGTTTGACATACCCTCGGCGTATAGGAGCCGATCAACAAGCCACCTATGCGCTTTCCTCCTCCTGTCTTTGTCGGAAGCCTTGGGGCTTGAGTCTTTGCGCACTTGCAGCCTCGTGTCTATGGGTCCATGTGTTCTTGTGCCCCTTGAGTTTCTAAGGGGGTTTTATAGTGG
>JANBPO010005155.1:0-21820 GCA_024336825.1 Amorphophallus titanum | reverse complement strand
ACGTAACCGATCCGGACCAGGTGGCCGCGCTGTTCGCGCTGGTGAAGTCGGAATTCGGCCGGGTGGACATGCTGTTCAACAACGCCGGCGGCGGCACGCCCACGACGAATTTCGGCGACTTCACCTACGAGATGTGGATGAAGGTCGTGCAGGTGAACCTGAACGCCCTGTTCCTGTGCGCCAACACCGCGTTCCTCGACGCCAACGGCTGCGTCGTCGACGACCTGCGGACAATCGTGGGGCACTACGCGCGCACAACGATGCTGCCCGACGTGCTCGGCGCGCTGCCCGCGCCCGCCGACATCTATTATCTCCACGACATCGCGCTGCTTCCCGCGGCGCGCATCCGCCTTGAGCTTGACCACCTTGCGCTCCAGTAAGCTGAACTGGCCGTGCAGTTCCTTGAACGTCATCGTCACTTCTCCTGCCTCTGCGCGGGACAGAGGGGATCAATCGACAGCGCCGCCAGTTGCTCAGCCAGCCGTTCCGTCTCTGCGCGCACGTAGAGCACGTCACGGTAGGTATCGATGCGCCAGTCGTCCGCGGCCACCGCTGCCGCGTGGTCATACGGCGCGGACTCGAACCGGCGGCGATACATCGGCGTCAGATCGCCTGCATGCGCACAATCGAATCCGAGCCACCACACGTTGTCCGGATCTCCCGGCTTCGGGACGTGGCAAACGCTCCCGGAGCAGTGCTCGGCATACGTGAGTCCACCGTGCGCGCGCACATCGACGTCGTCGTACGACTTCTCGAACGCCGGATGTCCGGGCGGCACGGCTACGTAGCCACACCAGTGACCGCACGGGCCACGGCTCATCAGGCACGGGAAGCCCGCGTGCTCGAACTCCACGCGATCCGGTTCCGACATCCACGGGCCGTCACCCCACGTCGACCTGTCCACCGGCTTGTGCTCCAACACTTCGCTCATCTCGTCCTCCAGTGATCAGCCACGGCCTTCGGCCTTTGCGATTTCTTCAAGCAACGCATCGACGACATCGCGCGGTCGCAGTCCACCTTCGCAGTCGCATGGCCCGTCGTCACCGCCGTTGCACTCGTTCGTGTGGATCTCGTAATCCGGCACCAGGGGCCGGATCGCTTCCAGCCCAGAGCGCAGGTTCCTCAAAAGGAGCGCCCATGGATGCGAATCGTGATGACGAAGAAACGCTCTCGCTGCGTCACGCGCGCGCAGATGAATGCCGTTCCCTGGCGAGTCCTTCCGGTATCCACACCACGAATCGTGCGCCTCATAGCTCTCTAGCAGCAGCGCCACCACAGCGCGCGCGTCCATCGAGCCAGCAGGCATTAGGCACATGCATTGCCCAACTGAGGAACGACCGATGCGCTACTTCATGACCATTATTCCCGGCGAAGGCTACGATTCCGGTGCCAAGCCGGTGCCGCGGGAGATCATGGACGCCATGGGCCCCTATATCGAGAAGGTGGTGGGCTCCGGGGCGCTGATCTCGACGGGCGGGCTCAAGCGCTCCAGCGCCGGCAAGCGGATTACCGGCCACAGCGGCCGTACGGTCACCACCGACGGACCCTTCGCCGAGGCCAAGGAGGTGATCGGCGGCTACGCCGTGGTCGAGGCCCCGAGCCTCGAGGCGGCGGAGAAGATCGGCGAGCTCGCCGGTCGGGCGTGGGATTTCCTGTCCGCGAACCTGCCCGGATGGTTGTCGGCGTTCGGGGCCTGGTTCTCGGGGACGGCGGCGCCGTGGTTGGGGGACTTATCCTCGGCCTCGTCGATGCCGTTCAGGAACGCCTCAACAGCGAGTCAGTCGCACGCAACACCTCGGGGGAAGTGGCATGACCGCCGTCCACCGGTGGGGCGCCGCCTACATGACGCTCGGCCTGTCGATGAGGGTGTCGGAACTCGACGACCTCGACAGTGACGCCGGCGACGTCCGGGACTGGTTCGTCCCCGCGCAGCGCACGCCTTCCCCCTGACATTACGCGAGGCCAGCCGGGCGTGGCTGACCTCGCAGGACCACCCGCTCAAGACCGACTGATCGAACCAGAAGAGAGCAGGTAGCAATGCCCACTATCTCATCCCCGCGCCACGACTTCCGAGTCTCCGTCCGCACCGGCAAGACGCCGGTCGGCTACCTCAACAGCACCGCGGACCTCATTGAGGCGCGCGGTCAGCTCGCGCAGATCCGCAATTCCTACCCGGATTCGGTGCTGCAGGTCCTGGCCGATGACGGCGACCTGGGCGGCTGGTGCGACAGCACGGACGAAGGTCTGGACCTGATCGCGGACGTGAACGCGGCCCTGGCCCTGGCTCGCATCGTTCAGCGGCGCGTGCCCCGGATCGCGTGGACGTTGGACGCCCGCACCCGCGGCCAGATCTACGGCCGGGCCGAAACGCGCGAGCAGGTGGAGGAGTACGGCCTGCTGCTCGGCGTCACGGCCGAGGAGGAGGGTTCGACGTTCCGGACTGTGCAGGCGTCGGGCGTCTTCGACGGCGTCCCGGTGCTGGTGGAGTGCTTCATCCGCGACGAGCAGCCCGCCGAGGTGACGGTGTGAGCGGCGTCGAGTTTCGTGTCCACTACACCGACGTGGACTCCCTCGGAGACGAGGAGACCGTCTCTGGCGTCCTGACCGAGAGCCAGGCATACGCGGAGCAGGAGCGGATTCTTGCCCGGTTTTGGGAATCATTAATTAGAATCATGCTTTGGAAGAATCGTAAAGTAAGATTTTTCTACACAACTTAATGACAACTTGTGGTTTGCTGGACATCTTAGGATCTGTATTTGGAATATCAATACGGCTGATAAAGAATTCCCAGTTTAAACTGATCAGAGATATCAACATAAATAAAAGAATAAGAAAAAACACTGAATGTTCTATACTAAATAGAATTTAACATATGAAAATAATGCATCAGCAATAAACAACTGGAAGCAAAGGCAGAGTCAACACGTAATGAAATCTTTCATGCAATCATGATGGAATTAACAAATGTTATTTTTGAGTAATAAAATTGAAGGGGGTTTAACCTATCTGCCTTTTATGTGATTTGTGACCAAGCATTCTAGAATGGACTTCAGGGGGCTATTCTAGAGAAGACATCATTATAAGACATCGTCAAGGGATTCCAGTCTGTAAGCCCATCTATCATCATTCCTAAACTGGATTCTATGAGGTGATAATATAAGACTTCACCTCCTATAAATAGTTCAATAAATCTGGCACGCAAAGTGTGAGCTTGCTACACTAAAGGGATGTTTCATTATCATTTCTCTAAGAAGCATTTGTCAGAAGATGTACATAATTCTACAAGACCTTCTCCTGAAAACATCAGGACCTTCTTTTTTAAGTGAAAAACATCAGAAGGACTTGAAATACTTTCATCAGACAAAGACCACAATTATTTGGTTTTGAATGTATGATCAAATGCCATCCACTTGATCACGATTCACACTAAGCATAAAAGAACTTTAGCCAAAATATCTGTCTCTCTTTTGAGCTTTGAAAAGGAAGAAGCTTTGAATCATTAGAGTAAGGATTTAACAAAAGGAATTTGGATGTGAAACATTGAAAGGTAATGGAAAAAGCGGGGTTATCTCATTTTATTGGTTTCCCTGGTACTCATATTGAAGACTTTAATTTCAATATATTCTGATAATGGCAAAATTGCCACTTTCTTACTACCTGTGTTCTTGAGTACCCCTAAACGCAATTATAATAGACTTAAGATTTGCATCCACTCCAACAAAAGCCTGCACCACAAAAGATACTCTATATTTATATCAAAAGAAGGACATGTGGTTAAGCAAAAGTACATATAATCAAGTAGCTGGTTCAATGACGTTAAGGAACAAAAATTAACCTGCAAGCAGTTTTCAACATCGACAATCAACTCAATAATTTCAAAACCCTGTCAAGTGTAGAATAAGTCAATCCATAAGACCATTGTGAAGAAAGAAAATATCTTTTGAGATACAACTCACTCAAAGTATTGAGTAGAAGCTAGGTGAGTGAGGCCAGCCAACATGAGGCAAGGGGAGCCATTTTTGGCTCACCTCGCCTTGCCTCATTGCCTAGGTGAGCAAGGAGATTCCCTTTGATGGGATACTTCCTTTTTCCTATTCCACTTACTCTCCTAAAGGAAAAAATGAAGGGTTTTTTGCTATTTACCCCCCATAATCTTTGGAAATCAGGAAAAAGCCCCTCTAATCCACCTATTTTCCTAAAAGCCCTCCAATTCTCCTCCGTTACATGAGAAAGCCCCTCCTATCGGTCTCCGTAAGGAGAGTTCAGGTAATCTTAACCTAACATTGGTTTAGACTAACTCGGGAGGAGGAAAGGACTATAAGGTTCTTATCTAACCCCTTGAACCCGTGACCGAGTGTCGGTTCTATTCACCCTCTTCCTTGGCCCAACCTAGGGTTTACCTCATCCCCAAAGTGGAGAATCGCTGGCGATGCCCCCCCCCACCTGCGACGGGCACGAGTGAGGGCCACCTTTGCCTTGCCTGCAATGCCTCTTCTCCAGTACCTGCACTTGAACCAGCGACGGCCCACGATTGCATCCTCCATTGAAGCCCTCTCGCTGGCAGAGCATGGAACCTGCTCACATGCGAAGGAATGAAAGATCGCCGGCGATGCCCATCTCCTCTGCTACCTGCAGTGTGGCAATGAGTGTGCTTGGGAACCAAAGGAGGTAGCTGGCAGCCATCTTAAATCCACCCTTTCCAGTGGGCTGCAGCTAGCAGCCGTCACCACCGCCGACCTTAATCCACATCCCCAATTGTAATAATTCTCTCCTCCCCTTTCTGTCCTTGTTCAAATTGTTCTCCCTTTTCTGTTCTTGTTCAATTTGTTCACTTATTACAGAGTTCTTTCTGGTCTATTAACCACAAGGGTATGTGTTTATATGTCCCAAAATTGGTGGCTTTTCTCTCCTGCATCTGTCGGAAATTTTCGTTTTTGCATTCCTTTTAGAAAGTTACAAGGTGCATCCAAGCGTAGAATAGTTTTTTTGAAGAGGTATTCCCATTGGTGCTGAATGCATGCTTTGCTTTTAGGTGGCTGATTGTGGAAGTTTAAATGACTATGATCTATGCTCCACAGCTGAAGAAAGGAGGAGTGAAGGTATTTGAGGTCGATTTACCCGATACTCAGACAGTGAAGAAGGAGAGACTGGCTAAGGCCATCAAGGAGGGCAAATTCATTCGAAGTGATGGAGATATCAAATCAGCTGTGGACAATATTGCCTACATTCCACTCAACATCACACAAGCCGTCTCTCATCACATTGATGACAAGAAGGAATCTCAGCATCCCACTGGCTGCTCAGCTCCCACCCTTGGGTGGTGTATCTTCCATCACCCGATCCTATTTCTCTCATCTTCTCCTCTCCTCCTGGGTCCTTTAACACTCGTTCTTTCTCCTCTTATCCGGTACCTTCAGATTTTCCATATCCTCGCCATTCTAGGTCTTGGCCTATGTCATCCTTCCATCCCGATCTCAGGAAATCATCTAATTCTTCCCTAGGACTTCCGGGTGTCTTCTCCGATTCTTCCCCGGGACTTTCGAGTGTCTCCTCTGATTCTTCCCCAGGACTTCCGGGTGTTGCCTCTAATTCTTCCTCGACCTTGTCGGGTGTTTATGCTTCTTCTTCCCCGCCTCTGGCGGGTGATCACTATTCCTTTTCTCTGACCACGTTGGATGATCACACTCCTTCTTCTTTATCTTTGTCGCAACAACTTTCTCATGGTTTATCTATTCTTTCCTCTTCTCCCTTTCGGGGTTCTCATCCTTTTTCCTACTGTTTTGGAGGCTTTAGCCCACCTTGATCCTAGTTAATCACTATTTATTGTATATTTAGCTCATTTTTATCAGGGTCTCTGTGCCTTAACGATGGAGTTCTAGCCCTCGTCTCTCTTCCTTTCATTCCTCTTCATCCAGTGTGGTGTCTGCCACTCCTCTGTGTCAAGGAATCTGATCCTTTGCTATCTTCTCCATTTTGTTCTGTCGAGCAAGGAATACCAAACTCGTGCTAACTCAAAGCTCGATGATCAGGATGCTGGTTTCATGAGATGGATTTGCAAATGTATATTTATTTTGTATAAGAACATGCTATCATTTCTATTGCTTATTCATGCACATGCCTGTAATGTAGGTTCCTTCACACGTTTGGGTGGCTTAGTGAGGTTTTAATTTAGTTAAGCAAAATGAGTTCACTTCTGCAACACCTTCAAGCTGGTGATAACTCTGCGCTGGGAGTCTAAGTTTCTTTCCCTGATCGTTGAGGGTGACCTTTGGGTAGGGTTTCTCATACACTTCACGGCGAGCCAAAGTCGATCTTCTTTAGAGCAACATCATTGCTGCTTTGGCCATACCATAGGTATGCACAAAGGCCTTTTCACTTCTTTACTCGGTCAAGTGTAGGGGCAAGAGATTGATGGATCAGATCACAGACTTAGGTGCTCCTTAATATGAGAGAGGTCTCCAATAGGGGCACTCTTAACCCTCTATGTAACGACCCAGAGCCCCGGGTACTGATAACCTGATATAACATTAGATTACTGCTACCAGGAATTGGGGAAGTCACCCAAGAGGCTGCTGAGGCCCCTGAAGGGTTGGAGGAGTTTGTCGAGAGAGCGTATAACACATATAACAATGCATGCTTACAAGGATGACCTCCTGAGTCATTTCTCTTGAGCCCTTGTTAATTATATGTAGAATAATTCTTGAATATCTGAATTTTGTGAAAACATCCTATGTGTTCAACACTCATCAATCAAAGAAGTATATCGAAAGACATGCCAGGAAAGTTAAGTCACGCCTATCTGGACCGACATCTCTTGCGTGAGGAGATCCTCCGCCTAGTACGATATTTGATTGATTGACCACTATCTTCATCTGAGTAATATTTGTAGGTGTTTTACTGACAGCAAAACTTTGAGAGCAACTCAGATCTGTCTAGTGCAAGGTTTAGATTTAAATTTTGCAAAAGTGTTCTAGGATCCATTCACCCCCCCTCTGGATCACATCCGTGCACGTTTCCATCACATTTCTGTAATCACAGCAAATCACCAACACACATCACGCGGCGGATAACAAGAGGCAGATGGGGTTCTAGAAAAGACCCAGTGACGGTTCTTATAGCCTCCCGAGACAGAACGGCCACTTCGGAGCCGTAGGGCAGGTGAAAAGGCGCCTGTCACTATCACAATACGGCCGCCAGGCTCTGGCGCCCGTTCGACGCCTGCGCTCCAAGACGACGAGCCCCACATCATGATTACAGGGATGGTGCTTCTCGCCACCAGAGGCGTCTCGCGCGCCAAGCAATCAACTGGGACCACCTGTCCTAATGCCGCGAGGAAGCCACCTTGGCAACTGGCCCTCTCATGCTCAACTCTCATCTCCCTGCAAAGTGCTCGGCAACTCATAGTAGGGGGGGTAGTGAGGAGGGTAAATCCGGCTCGACCCATAATGGGCCCATCTACCGTAAGCCCAAGTCGGCCCAAGCCTTTCCAACGCGCATACGAGTCCGCAACAGCTACGGCCCATGAAACATGGCCCAATATGACTCGACATCAGATTCTATAGCGCTAAGGAGGCTGTGGTCCAGGGGTAATGACCGCCGAAGGACCCTCCGACGACCGACCGTTACCCCCCACGACGTTGGCTCCTACCCCATAAGAGGCGAGCACGCCCCACGAGCGTCGTAAGACTCGCCTAGGGATCGGCCGACTCTGAGGTACTCGTCTCTCAACGGGAAACTCCCGCCATGATCGCGTAAGACGTTACTCCACTACTTACGTCCTTCCCTGTTAGGGGATAGGCCTCCAACCCCAGGACAACCCCTTATAAAAGGGACCTCTACAGAGGAGAGAAGGATACGGTGGAACTTTTGCTAAAAGCCTCACACAGAGAATAGAGCCACTTGCCTTGCTACTGCGATAGAGAGGTCACGCACGTCCACGCTCTCTAAGAGAATAATCCCCTCTTATACGACCTTACCACCCAGCGAGCACTCTATTGGTGCCCACTGGGAGCGACGAGTACTCGTCTGGAGGGCCTACGTGCCTCTCAGATCTACTACAACGACCTCTATCCTCTTCTCTCTTCCTATTGCTCTTCTCTGTTCTTTACTCGAATCGTTGCTGACTTAAACATCAGAGGGTTCCCCTGGGGTAACGCCCAGGGCTCCTTCTGACGTTTCTTTGGCTTTTGGTGTTTGCAGGCTTCCACAGGTGCCGGACGACTTCCTCGATAAACAAATAGAGAAGGTGGTACGTGGCATAGAAACCAGATTTCTGCCTCTACAAGTCCAAATAAAGTACAGTCCACGGAAAGAAAACGTACCTAACGCTGAGTGAACACTCGGCCCGACGAGCTGGCAACTAAGAACCTCCGCGCTGCACCCTCGCACCTCGAGGAAGAACCGCTACATCTGACAAGCAGGGGAGTCTCATCTCATTGGCTCAGTAGAGGTCTTGCGGAACCCCAACCGTAAAACAACGACGGTACAGGGAAGCAGCAACTACAGCAGGAGTAGCAACTGCAACTATAACCACAACGGCACACAGCCGTACACGAATCTTTAAGCACGATAGCCGATGAAACCACGACACTACAACTACTCCTACTGGAATAGAAACCAACACCCCGATCCCTCAATCGGGGGGGCACCAGACTACGAACCACCCTGGTCACGCCACCTGGGGAACTATCACGACACCTCTGTCGTGGAGGCTTGTCTTCACAGATGAAGGCCCACTCCGAGACCACGCGGTTCGGAAACACAATCACGACCTCGCCGTCGTGAACCCTACGCTGTATAGGGAGAACCCTCGGTAACGCTTACCGGAATCCCAGACCTCTACATCGGGAAAACACCCAAAATTACACGTAAAATCACGTCTCGCAGATGAGAAACGGAAACTTGAGTCACGAGAATCTCACGTCACGTGACGGGAGTACATGCCACTAGAAGCAAGGCCGGATGCGTCCACTGACGACTTACACCGCGCCACAGTGTCTCCCTACACGCCCCTAGCAAAGATTGAGACACACACCAAGTACCACGAACAAGGACTAGTTGGGGTCGCACTTGTCAGCGCGGGTCCGACGCCCCCAACCACGTGTGCACACACAGACTATGCACAGGCGAGGGGCCCCACGGTAACCAGCCTAAAAATCGTCTCTCTAGATCACGCTCTTCACTACTCTCAAGTGGGCCCGCACACGCGTGTGCAAGAAAGTTACGACTAGTGGACGGATCACCAACGTGAACTCCGGAAGCCACGCATGCACCCATCGCAGGTAACACAGAGTACAAAGTGGCTCAGGGCCACCAACTCGGGACAACCGTCTAGACCTAATAGACCCAACGGTCCTTGAGTTTCGCGACTCGGGTCGTGATCGTCGTATAGGGATAGCTCCATGCCGTCAATCGGCCCTACTCCTAAGGTCAAAAACCACTGTACGATAATTCACGAGGCAGTTCGCAACTGTCGAGACCATTCCCTCATAAAGGGAGATCAAGAGACCTCCAGTCCCAAGTTGGGTGACTGGACTCACAGTCCAGGGGCCGTACGCTTGACCCGTACGGAAAACACTTTCCGGAGAAACACACGACATGCGGGAATAGCCCTCCGCACTCATGATGGTACACGGTGACTCGATTAAGCGTAACACGGAAGCCTGGAATATGAGGGGGTCACCTGGACCTTTAAAACCCACCGACACGCTAATCGAGATAAAACAGTACCTCCGAACACCTAAAAACACAGCCACGGTACCCACGGGGTGTCTGGGACGTCGTCGGGTCGAGGGTCGACCAAAGGGTCACAACCGGGTCGACCAGGGGCCAGAATAGTGCGAACGGAACACGGCTAACATGGAAACTAGGTGGCGGTCTCCACTTGACCGCTACCATTAGGTAGCGGTCCTCACATGACCGCTACCTGCCAGGGACAATTGGACAGAAGGCGGTCATCCACCCGACCGCAACCTGAAGAATGCTGTCAGAGACCCGACCGCATTTTCCAGGGTCCCACGGCTGCGCTACAGGTGGCGGTCTTTCGCGAGATTGCTACCTGCACCTGATTTACTGGGCCTAAAGGCGGTCCCCAACAGACCACCAAACCATCAGGAAGCAAGTGGCGATCTCTGATACGACCGCTACCTGCTTCCGAGCCCGAAAACTCGAGTTTCGCTGGAAAACTTCCATTCCACGCCCCAATCACCCCCAGGTGATAGGAAAAACAAGAGAAAACTCTTCCCCAACAACGACCGGAACCAAATTGCCGTTGAACATCCGGTCCGCAATGCCGCTCCGGAGCGAAACGCGCGTCGTGTCGTTAAAACCCGGTGACAGTATCGCCGCCGACGCGCTCGCGCCGGCGTTCGAGCCCGGAAGCATGCGGACGAATTTCACCGTTTCCGACGGACCGAAGGCCGTGACCGGCGCGCTGATCGCGTCGCTCGTCGATTATCCCTACGGCTGCGTCGAACAGACGTCCTCGCGGCTCGTCGCGCTGGCGGCGGTCGCCGGGACGCTGCCGGATTACGATCCGGCCCGGGCCCGGACGCTCGCGCTGATGCGCGCCGGACTCGGCCGTCTCGCGCTGAACATGCGGGGCGACGGCGGATTCGGCTACTGGCCGGAATCCCGTTCCGCCGATCCGGAAGGCACGCGCCTCGCCGCCGAGGCGATGGTCGCCTGCGCGGCCGCCGGAGAGAGACCGGACGCGTCGATCGCCGACGCCGTATCCGGATGTCTGCGACGTTTGCTTTACGCCACGGGCGAAGGTCCGGCCGCCGAGGCGCGTCTTTGCGCGACGCTCGCCGGGCTCGGAAAACCGGAGGAGAACCGCGTCCGGTATCTTGCCGAAAACGCCGGGAAACTCGACGCGTCCGGCATCGCCTTCACGACGCTCGCGCTCGCGCGCTCCGGCGACGTCGCCCGGGCGAGGATCTTCCTGACGGCCAACGTCGGCCGGCTCGCTCCGGCAACCGACCGGAGTCGTTCCGGCCGCTACGAAAGCGCCGCGCTCCGGGACGCCGCGGTTCTCGACGCCTTCCTCGCCGCCGCGCCGGACGCACCGGAAACGGAGGCGTTCGCCGCGTCGTTGTCCCGGTTCGCCGCCGCGTCGCCGAACACCTGCGAAGCCGGTGCGATCGTCGGGGCGCTGACGCGCTACGCCCTTCTCCGGGGCTCGTCGTCCGGTACCGCCGATGTCGCGTATTCCGACGGCGTGACGCCGCGCGCGACGGCTTCCGGTTTCGTCCGGCTCGGCGTCTCTCCGTCGAAAGCGCTCCGGCTCACGAATCGCGGGACCGGTCCGGCGACCGTCGTCGCGGTGACGACCGGAACGACCGGCGACGATGCCGGCGAAACGTATGCCGGTCTGCGTCTCTCTCGCCGTTTCCTCGACGCCGTGACCGGAGCGGAAATCGACCTCTCGAAACCGCTCCATGTCGGCGATGCGATCCGTGTGGAACTCATGCTCGCGCCGACGGACGGCACGGTCCCGGACGTCGCGCTCTGCGACATGCTCCCGGCGTGTTTCGAGACGGACGGCGCCGGAGTGACGTTCGTGAAACCGGAGAACTCATGAACCCATTAATCTTAAACCAACAATTTTATATGCTGGGTAGTCATACAACTCTATAAAAGAAGATTCCTCTTGAAGATTTACTCTAATAAATGAACTCAATGACAGATAGAAAATCCTCCAAAGAGTTCAAGGCATTCAAAGAATCTTGGAAACAGGCACCCAATCAGGAAGATGAAGATGACAGATTTATAGGAATATCAAGGAGATTCAGATTTCAATATGTCAGCTCCAAGGAAGACTATTGCAACATGATGCAAGGAGCTGGTTTAAGCAGAGAATGCAGTTGGGAGAAGAGTGAAAAAGGATTGTGAATTCTCCCTCTCAGGATGTATAGTGCGTTCAGACTGGAAGAGGCAAAGAAGGCTAGCAAGTGACTTGGTGCGTCGACGTAGGTACATCAGGGTGTCGATGCATTGAGCTTAGATAGAGAGCAATTTGAAAAAGGATCAGCCAAGGTGTCGACTTGAGTTGATCTAAGGTCGACCTGATCAACAGCAAAGGAAATTTTTTAACAAATTTATCAAACAAAACAAGCTCCCCATAAGAAGATGCAGTCAATACATATGTCAACAAAAAGTGCAAGGATGCAGACTGGATTTTAATGTTGACTCCCCCTCAACTTGTGCATGGATCATGGAATGCCTTCATGAGAAACAACAAGAGGGTATGCACTTGTAACTTTGGTTTACTTAGCATGATATGCATTTGAGTGCATGAGAACACAAGATGATGCTTAATGTTCACAACACATGCAGATACAAAATATTTGCAATACATTCTAAACTAAGATGCAAATTCTAAAACTCCCCCTTACTCCAATGCTTATTGAGGTCAAGACAATCAAAAAGTGTTAAATGTTCTCATGAGTAATGAGTTGGATCATATGCAGCCCTGACAGAGATCATCAAAACCAATGGTTAACAATGATAGACAAACAAACCATATGGCCGCTAAGTTGGGAGTAGCAACAAGCTAAACCCTAAACATGCAATTTATTAACAACAACTCATGATCTATGGTCTTAGAAACTGGGCCAGCATCGGGTATCAGATTAACCTGATTAAGGTCGCCTGGGCTTCGCTACTGAGCATTGCACAAAGTATAATATTCTGTCCCCACGGGGGACCTAAAATCTTTCAGTAGACACCCGAAGTCATCGGTTAGATCAGATCACAAATTAGCCTAAAAATTGATTGTAATTTAACCTGCTCCGGTCCAGAGGTCCAAAAAGATTGGAATCTTCTCTTCGTTGTTGCTTGTATAGGTTATTTTTTAGAACAATTTTCTCTCTTAAATCTTATGTTATGGAAAGAAAGAGAGAGTGTAGTTTGGTGTAGTTTTGGGGTGTAGGTTTGGGGGAGAGATTTTGAGGCTTTGATGGTAGTTTTGGAAGTTTGTTGGTGTCTATTTGTCTATCATCCTTATTCCAATTGGTATCACTCCATTAATTGATAACATTTCCATCATCCTAGCATCTCAAACAACCCCTTGAGTGTTCAAATAATTCTCTAGGAAGATGAACCTTTTACCAATAAGATTGAATAATCAATATTATTACCATCATCAAAAAGGGGGAGAATATTGAACTCTATATTTTGACAATGTCAATACAATATGGGTTACTTGCTAATAACAACAGTTTTTGATTGTAGGTGATCTGGAACAGAGAAAATTTATCTTGAATCAAGAAGAAATTTTCAAAAGTACAGATGAAAGCTTGGAGTGTCGAAGCAGGACATTCACTGGCTCGATGCAGTCATGACCATAGCGGTATGTTTCAGAAAGGCTGCATCGATGCATCAAAGAAGTGCACCAACGCATCAAGCACTACAACAACCAACAAGTCACATTATGTCGAAGCTTTAGAACGGTGCACCGACGCACTAGTCAAGGTTCGAGTTTCAAATGCAACTGTGTCAAAGCATCAGAAGCTGCATCGATGCACCAAGTCAGAAGCCCATACTTGAAGTCAGTTGTTCAAAGGTTCTATCCTCTATGCATCTGAGGAATGCATCGACGCACTCAGCTTGGAACTAACAAATTGAAGACAATAAGGTCAAAGCACCAGGAGGAGAAATAAGAGCAGTCACAAGGACAGGTCGAAGCTAAAAGATACTGATCAGACACATCAGCATTCAAGACATGTGTTGCTACCTTCTGCCTTGACCTGGTGATGATATGCCTCGACACTTCTTATTTACTTTTCAATGCACTTAAGGAAACATCATTTTTGATAAGTTAAATGCGGTTAAAAAGGGCTCTTAAGGATTAATTATGATCAGTTGAAGTTAATGGAGGGTACTTAAGTGAGAACTACACCAAATGTCAGAATTTCATCCTGAGCTCGTGATGAACCCAGGCAAATCACGCGCCGGTTCTTCCGTGGAAGTTTGGGCGTGAAAACATTATCACATGTGGCTGATTACTGGAAAGTTTAGATAACAAACAAAATATTCCTTTCCACGTAGACCAATGGAATATTGGCTGATCAGAATCTCGAGTGGAAGAAAGAGGAAGACGATCCTCTGCTCTGTCATGTCCTGAGCGCGGAAGGAACCCGGTATGCGTGACGAGTTTATATAAATCATGTCAATCAGAGTATGTGACGACCCAGAGTACACAAAATCTCTCAGGCAGAGGTGGGGATGGGATTTTTATTTAGCTAGCTGATATTCTGGTTTATTTGTTTATTTATTTATTTAATGCGAGGTGTGCCAATCACTTTTGTGACAAAATTTAGTATGTGCTCGTCTGACTGATCAGACAATAGTGGGTAATCATGTCAAGACCTAAAGTCGGTCATACCATAAAGGCTATGGCGTTAATTACGTCCTCCCAAAAGAAGGACAACCCTTGATTAATCGCCAAAGTATAAGGGCCCTTGGGGCTGAGAAGAATACATGTAGATAGTGTTCATTTTACAAAAATAGAATGAGATTCAATCATGCACACAGGCAAGCAATATAGTAATGTTTATTCTATTTAGCAGATTCCTAGTACGAGGGCGGAGAATATAGATCTGAGGATCACCATCATGCATAGTGATAGCTTCTAGTCAGACGTAATTCGACCTTCTACAAATCATCATTTGATATACCAAGGAATCGAGGAATGCGAGCACTCATACTTATACTCACGCAACTATGAGTGGATATATAGATGGGAGTTGCTTCCCTCAGGTTCATATAGGTTAGTTAAAGATCATGTTGTTATTATTTTTATTTGATCTTTTATTTACATATTTATTCGACAAATGTAAAAAAAAAATGGCAGCACCTTCCCTGTCCCGAAGAGTACCGAGAAGGGTATAGGAGGTTCACTCATGAAATGTCGCGACAAACTCTAGAAAGATGGTCATGCCCATACGGCACACCCGTACCCTATGCTGAGTGGGGAACTCGAGGGCTTGCCCTCTAAGCAGTCCATATCACTCATAGGGCCGACGATCAGTAGCTACCTTTTTTATTTTGAGACCGTTCACAACATCACGGTGCACACATATGGGTCCACGAGTGTGGGCCTAGCATGACCACGTTTGGGCAGACTCGTATGTTACCGGGACAATGTATGTTGGGAATGGCACTAATAATATTTTATTCCCTTAAATTGGGTACGCGGCTCTCATAATCTGGCGTGAGTAGCCGCAAGGTCACTACCACAATGAGGGGTGAAGGCCAAATGGAAAACCCAAGAAACAATGTACGGAATTAAACTACAAATTCTTTAGGAATTTTGGCAGTATCTCCCCTTTCCCCCGAATATGTTGGGGGAGATGTATAGGAAATCCATCCACAGTGAGTTGGGATGGACTCCGAAGAGTCGGGCATGTCAAAATGATGACCCAGAAATAACAGCAGGTAGTGAACCCTTTGCCGATCGGTTTTGACCCATTTTGGTACCACAGGGTGTACATAAAGGCTTTAAGGGAAGCCAAGACAACTATGGGCCGAAGGGTCTGAAAGGAACATTGGCATGGACACGTCAGGCAATGCAAAATTCAAAATTCAGGAAACCAGGTATGAAGGGCATGTATGGTTTTGCATGTAATTTTATGTGTATACTGAGCTGAAATTGCTTAAGCTTTGTTTAACAAGGAAAACATTTAACCTTGGGAATATAAGTATAAATGGCCAGGCCAGTCTGCAGGCCTATTAAGACCTGCCCATGTTATGAAGAGCCTGGGCCATAAAAGAATCCCATCATAAAATTGAGGCCTGGCCCTTCCCCAGCCACTTGGCCTGCCAATCTGAGGGACCATTCTGGGGCTTTTCGGGGTTTGACCCAGCTTAGAGGCCATGTATATATATGATGTTTGAAATGGGAACCATATATCCACCAACATTCACCTCCCTTCTTCATCCATCCCCAGGCCTGTCAACTGCCCATCACCTCTGCTTATGGAAACTTTCTCCAGGCAGCAGTTTCCCTGTGCCAACTCCTCCCAGCCAGAGATCTTTGCAACCCCCCTACCCCGCCCATCACAGCCCTTGTTGATGAATCTTCCATGCTGCCATCCAAGGGAACCTCCATCAACAAGACTATTGATTTGTCCACAACATGCTGTGGCAATGTGAAAGAGGATTTCGTTGAAAGGATATTTTTTAAGTTTTGCTGAGCCAAAGATTAAGAAGACACCTCATCTGATCAGAGAATACTTGTGCTGATCTTTCCTAGAATCTTTTCATATCAAAGGACTTCTATAGAGGCATTAGTGTGGTGAAGTTCCTTTTAGCCCTTCATATAGACTTATCCTGCACAATTCACCATCTCCTTTGATTTTTATGAGGGGTGTAAGTATTGGGTATGAGTGCTTCATTTCTTTCATTTTGGCCGCCTTGTTGTCTCCTTTCCATTCTTTCTTTTGTTACTTGTGTGATGCTTGAGTGTAATGGTTGGGCATCTAAAAGCCATGGCATTGCAGTGAGGTTGTGGAATTACTGGGTAGACAAATCATATGTGGTAATGATTGAGTAGCTGAATCCTGCTTGTTGTGGTATTTCTTGCTTGCTTCATTATTAGATAAGATAGACTAGCAGTCAGAGATCTTAAAAGATGAATGGTCATTTAGTTGAGGATCCCACTTTACAAGTTGATTGTCCCATATCATCAGATTCAACTCATTGTTTTCTATTATTGTATGTATTCCATAGTCATTTATTATGTGCCGAAACCTGCTTGTTAGACTGTATTTGAGGGGACATGTTGATTGCCCCATATCATTCAGGAATCAGAAAACCTGCATGAGTGTATTACAAGGTCCCAGCTTAACTTATTGCAACATCGTTTTCTTGCTCTTACACACTCTTCTCCAAGAAGTATCATGCCATCCTCTCTCTCTATTTTCACTGTCATGTCAATTGAATCTAGCCTGGATAGATTCCAGCTTTTTTGCCACAGTCTTGGGGATTTTGAAGATGGAGAGAAAATAAGTTAGCAGGCTGTGCAACACCGATTTGCACAACACTAGGCGACCTCCATAGTAGAGGAGTCTCGCTTTTCACTCTGCAATGAAGAGCACCTGGGGACAAAGGCAGGCTAGGTAAGAGAGAGAAAATTCTTCAACCTGACACCCAAATAAATCAGCAGCCCGCCTGAGGTCAGAAGCCTCCATGTTGACCTTGACAATAAGACTTTTGGAGTAGTTAACCTTCATACCACTGATGTCCTGAACCATTTGAAGCATTAACCTAGTGTCAAACATTTGATGCTCCTCATCAGGAAGGAAGAGGATCGTGTCGTTAGCGTACTGGAGGTGGGCGATACAATTACCCTCCCACCTTGAATAGAAACCTCGTATAACCCCTGTCGCCTCCGCCCTTACCCACAATCTACTCCGAATGTAAGCTACCATCACAAACAATAACGGAGATAACGGGTCCCCCTTTCGAAGTCCTCTCCCACTCTGGAAGTACGAGGAAGGCTGCCCATTAATGAGGACAACAAAGGAAGCGGATGAGATGCAATCCCATATCCATCTAAGCCAAGTCTGGTGAAATCCCATCTTCTCTAGCACCTGAAGGAGACAACGCCATTTAACCCTGTCATACACCTTCTCAAAATCTAGCTTAAGGATCACTCCCCTCTTCTTTTGCTACTTCATGCCAAGCAAACACTCATGAGCTACTAGAAAGTTTTCTTGTATGTGTCTTCCCTTGATGAAAGCTCCTTGATAAACACTGACCAGACTGGCAATGACCCTATTGAGCTTGGAAGCCAGCACCTTGGAAATGATTTTGTAAGTGCTATTGAGCAAGCTAATTGGTCTGAAGTCTGCTAGATGTTGTGCACCTATCTTCTTAGGAATCAACACCAACAAAGTTTTGTTAATACCATGCAAGTGCGCCCTGCCTTCTTGGAACTCTCGATCATCACCAACAAGGTCTTGCTTGACAATGTCCCAACACTGTTGGAAGAACACCATGGGAAAGCCGTCAGACCTAGAGGCCTTGTCCCCAGCAGAAGAGAAGACTGCCTGTTTGATCTCCGCTTCCATAAAGAGACTCACAAGAGCCTCACTCTCAGAAGCAGAGAGGTGGGGAAGCAAGCCTAGTGAGAAATCTGGCCTGCTCATCTGCTCCTCCCAGAAAAGCCTAGAGTAGAAGTCCATGGCCGCCCGTCTGATGTCCTCGTCCCTCTGGATAGATATCCCCCTCACCTGAAGGGAAGCAATATGGTTCATCCTCCTCCTAGCCGACGCCAACCTGTGACAATACTTTGTGTTCCTATCGCCTTCCTTAAGCCAATTGTCTCTCGACCTCTGCTTTCAATAAATCTCTTCCCTAATGAGAATCTCATCATACTGGACACGCAACGAGTCTCTGTGCCTCCTAGCAGCATCGTCTAGCAAGCCCACCTTCTCCAAGTGGTCTAGGGCTTCAAGTTGATGAAGAATCCTCTCCTTTTCCTACTTGTTGGGTAGACTCCTGTCGGCACCCCATCTACTGAGCACACGGGATAGATGCTTCAGTTTTCCAACCAAAGTGACCATGAGGGTTCCATGCAGACTGTGCCTGTTCCATTCCTTCCTCACTAAGTCGAAGAAGTCTGCCTGTCTAAGCCAACATCTCTTAAATCTAAAATTCTGGCTCCTCTTTTGACCTTTGCTGGTCCTCAATAGGATAGGTTTATGATCTGAGGTTGGCCTAGCCAAACAAGATCCCTGCACAAAGGGAAAGCGGGCCTCCCAATCCGCTGACACGAGGAATTTGTCCAGTTTGGAGCATGAAGGGGTCGCCCTCAAGTTGGACCAGGTGAACTGCACGTTCATTAACTAATATTAATGAGGGTAGCCTGCTGGATGAAGTCGCAGAAGTCCTCTGTCTCCCTCGCTTGGAAATGAGACCCAATCCTCTCCGAGGCTGACGTCACCGCATTGAAATCTCCACCTACACACCAGGGGCTACCAGAAGAGAGATGGAACTCGATCAACTCATGCCAGGGCCCACATTTACTTTCCTTGGATTGGGGGCCGTAGACCCCAGAGAAGTCCCATGAGAAGCCTTCCCTTAGACAGCGGAAGTGAAGAGATATAGCCTACCGGCCCACCTGCCTATCGTCTTCCACTTTCTCCACCTCGAAGGGATTCCACAACACTATAATCCCGTCAGCCCTACCCATAGCTGGAGAAGCCACCCCTTATCTCTCTCATTAGATCATCTCCCTCCCCGTTACACTTAGTCTCCTGCAAGCACAAGATGTCTACCTTGCATCTCCTCATCACTCTCCTCTTCTCTCCTCCTGTTAGACCCTGCACATTCTACGAGATAATCCTCATGGGGAAAGAAAAGTGCACCCCACTCCTCCCTCCTTCGGCTTCCCAAACCCCAACAGGTCGGCGATAGCCTCTGACGTCTCGCCAAAGTCCCCTCCTGGGACTCCTCTGAAGCCTCCCTGAAGACCAAGTCCATTGACCCATCTCCTCGCAGCCCACCGCCGGCATACATCACCGTCTCCGGTGCACCTGAAGACGGCCCAGGCACTTGGTCATCACCAGAGATGTCACTTATAGCTTCTGTCACCATTGGGACCACACTGCGCCACGCCAGCAGGGGAGGAGACTGAGCTGGAGCCCCCTACCCTCCTTCGAGCCGCTGACCACGCGAAGAGGGCAAGCTGCGAGAATCTCCATCTTCTTCCCTGAGGTTGGTGCCGGGATCGTTGGAGACGAGGGCCTATGGAGGACTCCGTCTCCCCTGCATTGCTGGTCCGTCGAGGAAAGGACGATGCAATCCTTGCCTCTCCTGCCACCGGCGGAGGAAGTCCTCCCCTGTGCTTCCAGAGCAGACTGGAGTAGAGAGTGAGTCTCCTGGGGGGGGAGGCTGAAGCCACCACCGGAGGGGAGCTAGTAGAGGATGGCCTGTTGGCCACCGGCACGGGGGAGCCCGTCTGCGGCATTGCAACGCACAACGGAATCGGGTGGGGAAGACGAGCGATAACGATTTTCTGGGACCCGATATGAGGCGGACCATTGGGTAAGTGACGAGTCCGCTCCCCTGAACTGGCGCCTGAATTGCTCCAAACCCGGACAACAATTGCCTGGTCGGAGGCCTTTACGCGGGGCGATCGATTCAAATTTGAATCAGCTGCCAAACTGGCACTAGGCCGATCGTCTCCCACCTCCCTCTTGCTGCCCTGCAACCCTGCCTCCTCCACCGTCGCCGCCGGTGCCACCTTCTCCTCTTCTAAGAACCACACCCTAACAGTCACTTGGACCCCTTCGATACAGATAGAAACGACCGCCGGAATCTCTGTCGAGCTGGCCATCTGAACGAGGACAACCACGGCCGTCCGAGAACTCATGGGGAAAAAACTCAAGGAACTGGCCTCCACCAGCTCGAACCCCGTGGCCAAGAAGGAGAGTCTCTCATGGCCACAGAGATGCCCTGGGATGCCTTCGAAGACCTTCCTGCATCTTCGTACCGTTCATCCTAATCTTAAGTAATGCCTTAGTTTCACTATTATTCACTAATTTCATTATTATCCACTAGAATTCCAATCTCTCTTTATTTTTAAATATCATTATGCCCTCAGTCTTATTCCAGAAAATGAAGAACAATATAGATCATCATCATCATCACCATCAAAGCCTTAATTATCAAACCCATTAAACCCTAAACAGTGTGCATGATGATGACAAATAATACGTTTCTTGGACTATGCACACATGGTCGTCTTCCTGTTTTGCTGGAGATGGATTCGTGCAATACTCGTATATGCTATGGAAAATTGGATGCAAGCATATATATATGAGGGTTTGATGAGGTTGATAAGGTATTTCTCTGATCATATATTACAGTTATGCAATTCTTAATAAATAGACTCAGAAATCAGAAAATCCTCATATTTATTTTGGTAACCTGGTCTAGGAATTTATGATCCCATTGTGTTGCCTTCATGCATGTATACTTCTCATGATCTGGAGAGCCATGAGAACTGCTCAGCATATTTGATGTCTTATATTAGCCAACCACAGAATGATGCGTACTCTGAAAACTGTTTGGAGGACAACTCATATCCATCCATCTATCTATCTATGTATCTATCTATCCACGTCTATATAGAGAGAGAGAGATCTAGCTAGATATATGCCTCTTCTGGTTATAACAGGGAGTTTCTAATAAGTTACATCTAAACCGTACGTCGGATGTAAATTGGTCAAACAAATTCTAATGGAAATTAAGGGGCCTTGTGATGTGCCACGAGAAACCCGCATGGGTGCGGGATCTCCTCACTGCGCTCGCAGCGCAGCACGCTAGCTAGGTGGAAATGCCCAGCCATGCCCGCGACGGGATCGATCCTCGTCCACCGTCGAACCCATGCAATATATACATATATATCTTCCTTCCTTCTGTGATTTAATTGCAACCATCGGACCAACACTTCCTTAATCTAGCGAACCCAACAGGAAATCCATCCTTCCATCCTTTATATATATTTATACATGCATGTTTCAGTTGTACACATGTACCAGATTTTGCTAATTGGCTTCATCGTATTTTACTTTAAATTCCTATACATCAAGCTTTTATATGTGCAAAGATTTGGAGGAAGGCTAAATGCAAAAGGCCGGGGAAGACATTAAACAAGAGGAGCGCTACTACATGCGACTAAGCATACTGTCTATGCGCCCTTGTTGTGTGGTAGCCGTGGCTGTCGGATTAAGATTGCACGAGCTAGCTCGGCATGCTGGCACCCTCTGATGATGATCAAAGTGCCTCCCTCAGCCCACCCAGGCGGATC
>JANBPO010005152.1:0-11687 GCA_024336825.1 Amorphophallus titanum | reverse complement strand
CCTTCAAGTGCTGGTTCTCTTTCATAAGAGTCTCGAGAGTCACCTCCTGGACTTCACTGGCTGGAGGATCATTGTTGGTCGGCTCCACATTGACAAGGGCGGCGCGATCCTCAACGTTGACCTCCTCCGCTCGTGTCGACGTCTGAGGTCTGACAGAGGTGCCGACATGGCCGACCGGAGTCGGCGGCTGAGTCGGGTGACGAGGCCTCCTGAGCTGAGATATAGGCTAGTTCAGATCATCGGTCTGAGCCTCAGGCTGGTGTCTAGTGGTTAAACATGCGAACACCCTAATCGCATCATTGAGGAGCTGGACCGTCTGCTTTTTCTGGGAGCGCCTCTTGGGGTGGACGGGTGCCCCCAGCCTATCAAAGACCGAGGTGCGTTGCAGGGGAGTCTCTATCGCGGTATCAACCTGAGGAGACCTTGAGGCTGGCTGCTGGTGAGGCCCGAAACGAGCCCGTCTCTACCTTCGCCTATCCGGACGAGAGGCACTGGATGGCTGGGCATCGTCAGATAATGCGGCTGTAGAATTAGTCGCATCTTGCTTGGTGCCGCATCTTAGTGCCCAAAAGGGGTTTCTAAGGCGCGCCCTCCAGATGGCTTGAGCTTCCTCCGGGATAACCCAGATCCTTCTCAAGTCAAGTTGGTGGTCTCCCTTGTCGCTGTCTCTCCAACGGGACTTGGGAGCTCGGGCATAGAGTTGGTGTTGGTGTCTCTGGGTAGCTGCCAGAGCGTCTGCCCCACTGAGTTCCGCTTTATCCTCTCGCGTTTGCTGCAGGAGGCTGAAGTGGTTGGTGGTAGGGACCGTGGAGACGATCTGCTCTGGAGGTATAATCGGTTCGCCCCCATCAAGGTGAATCTACAAATTGCCGACAAGGATGGTCTTGCCGGAGTTGCTGGTGGCAGTGGCAAGTCGCTTGCCTTTACGGCCATGGCAACGCTTCTTTTGGGGAGCCGAGGACGATCCCGCTCCAAGGTGATAGATCGAGAAGACTCGGCCTGTGGCTACCGGCGCTACAAGACCATCAGCTGGAAACACTGGAATAGGCCCCCAAGACATGAAGTCTATAGTGAAGGCCGGCTGATGGGTGGCTCGAGTGTAAGCCTTTGCCCGAACCGATAGAAGCGTTGTAGATGCTTGTGGCGACGCACTTGCACCAGAGGCCAATACTGCAGGGGGTGCCGGAATACCGGCGACCCAAGGCCGTGAGCCTGGACCGGGAGCTGGCAAGATCGAAAGGTAAGATGAAGAATCTTCGGTCAACATCAGAGTCACCGCGTCCCATAGAGGAAGACCCATACTGGGAGTCGGCGTCACTGAGTTGTGGGGAACGTGCCCCCGTAACGGAGCTGAGAGGTTCGAAGCTCGACATGGATGACCTATGCCGGTTGTCGACCTTGGAGAACCCCGGGGTTGTGCACCCAGCCTGCGTACCGGGGAGCCTCGAACTGGGTGTTGAAGTCCCAGGTGAGGCAATTGCTCTTCAAAAGTTCAGGTTGAGAAACTCGAACAGGATGCTGGGGAACCCTGCCCCCAGGTTAGGGAACCCGTGCGGGGAGCTGGCTCGGCTGAGGCTCGGGGCTGAAAGCCCGAGTGGGGTATTAGGAAGCCAGGCATCTTGGGGTAGAGACCCTCACTGGATGCCAACTTGACTAGGGTTTGGGGCTGGAAGCCTGAGTGAACTGTCGTAGTAGGGATCGAAACTCAGGGACCGAAACTCACGTCAGGAGTCGATCGAGACTGGGCCCGAAGGCTAGTGTTTGCTCGGGTGGGAACTAGTCCAGGACCCCTATGGGGACTGGTGGTGGAGGGTCCGAGTCTGACACTGGGATGAGCTACTGGGACTGGCGGCTGATGTGATGCGTCTGTAGCATCAGACAGCACAGGAGTTGAGGGTAGCTGCGGAGTAGCCACAGGGACCACACCCAAGAAGTAGGGCGATCCAACAACCAGGGCGAAGCTGCCGAAAGCAATCGGCACCGCCAAATAGCCAACCCATGCATGGGGGGCGATGACGATAGGACCATAGGTAGCAGCCGCCATAGTTACTGATGCACTGGACAGGGCAGGGATGACAGTTGTCGATAGTTGTCGAGCGAAGTCTGGCAACTGAAGCGTAAACTGGAAGCTACTGAGAAGTGCGAACAAGTGCTCTCTTCTACCTCTCCTGCAAGGACAGGAAAAAGGTACCAGGACTTCAGGGCTGGCACAGGCTTTCTCTTCAGCAAAAAGAAGGAAGGCAGGAGACGTCCCACCAGGCGTGCCAGTTTGTTTACGCACGTGGGAGAATTCCCTTCTTATTCTTTCCCTCCCAACGGGGACACACATTCACCCTTGACGGAAGGCCGAGATGGGTCAATTTGGCACGTGGGGATTCCAAGAGTATTGAAAGGAGGGTGAAAAGAATGATAGGAATGCACAAGAAGGAACGACGTATGGTTAATCATTCTAGAAGAGTGGGACAAAGATGGCTGGATGGAATGCGGGCGTGCCAGTCGATTTCTCGACAATCACCAATGGAACCAAGACTTGGCCGAGAAGCATCGCCAGGACGTGGCACGTGGGCTCGGGAGACGGGTGATGTATGGATAGAAGGGAGGTTCCACAGGTGTGAGTGCGCAGGTGATTGTAGGGAGTCGTGTACAAGATGTCTTTCCCCACCGACTGCAAGCAGTCAGTGCTTATTTACATCAGATTGAATCTGAATACCTTCGTTCTATGCTGAAGAGAAGTCTGTGTATATCTGGAGCCATGGGTGGAGAGTAAGGGGCACTTCACAGGTATGGGTTCGCGTTTAGCCGGGAGGTGTTTGTTGGGGTCAGAGGTATTGGACACATGCACCAAGTGGTGCAGGAGAAGGCTGGGTTCTGAACGTGGATGCGAGAACATTCATTCAAGTGATGATATAATTTATAAGAGCCACATGGGCTTTACAGACAGGACATGATGGCTGAGGTACAACTGGCGCAAGCTGCGGGACATTTTTGATTGGGAGGCCAGTCCCCGGGTCAATGCGTGATAAGGCGAACATCCTTAGGTTTTACTGGGGCTCTCCTCGAGGTGGGGACTATGCCCGATTCACCGAGGGAGGACTAGGCTGGGCAAATGGAAAGGACACTAGTGGGCGACTAGGCGAGGATCGAACACGGCCCGGGTCAAGCGATCAGGTACAGCCTCGTGACGGCAGGAGGTGCGACATCATGGCATGCATGTGGCCATCGTAGACAGGCATACGTGGGCAATCCCAAAATAAGGGAGTATTTGCCGTTGTCATAACACCTCATGTGTAGCGGGGTGGACTTGCGTGTCGTGGCTAAGCGCCGCATGAGGAGCATATGAGCGACATACCCTCGGCTCGTGTAAGCAGATTCACAAGTCACCCGCATACACAAATCTCCTTGCTTGCGGTGCCCGTTGTCTTGTGCTGATGCCTTGGACGATTCTGGATTGCATGCCCCATCCCTTGAACTTCTAAGCGATTTTTATAGGGGAAGTTGAAGGGCCATGGAAGGGTTTAGGCAGACCAGGTTGAGGGGTTTGACTTGGTCTGCATAGACCTTAAGAAAAAATATTTTTTTATGAAATGGCTGAGATGACTGCGGTGGTGGGAGCGGAGGTCTGAACTGAAAAAAATAACAAAATAAAAATGGGGTTAAAAATAGAGATACCCTGGCAGCCTCAGACAACTCGCTTTGTAGGGTTGCTAAGGGCAAAAATTACGACCAACCCAGCTAAGATGAAAACCCGAAAGGGTGCCTCTGGAAAAATCGAGTAATCCCTCGGTGTGAAAACTTACAAGGGCGCACCGGAAAAAGTAAAAGGGGGCTAGCTCTTGTGAAAACTCGCAAGGGCAGTAGAGCTGGTAAAGAGAAAAAAACTCTCTCCCTCTCCACTCCTCACTAATGAAGGTCGTCAACCACAACGTCTCACCGATGATAGGCTCAACATCATTCCACAACAATGGTAACCAACACACCCCCAGGGTCGGCCATCACCAACGCCAGTCCCAGTATTCCGGCTACAACGCCTTCACAGGCCAGCCGCCCAGTTCCAGTCCTAGTATTCTAGCTACAACGTCTTGACAGGCCAACAGCCCAGTTCCAGTCCTAGTATTCTGGCTACAACGCCTTCATAAGCCGGTCGCCCAATTCCAGTCCCAGTATTCCAGCTACAACGCCTTCACAGGCAAGCCGCCCAGTTAAAGCCCCAGTATTCTGGCTACAACGCCTTCACAGGTAAGCCGCCCAGTTCCAGTCTCAGTATTTCAGCTACAATGCCTCCATAGGCCGACCGGCCAACTCCGATTCCAGTCCCCATCTCCAGTTGCAATCCCAGTTCCAATGCCAGTTCCAGTCCCAGACCCAGTTCCAACCTCCAGTCACTGTCCCAGTCCCAGTTCCTGGTGGCGATGCCTTCCCAGGCCACCCGACCAACTCAACTCTAGTTCCCCAGGCTAATGTGAATTACATTTCCAGCTAACAACTTGACAGTAGCTGATACTCTGTCATTTGGCCTATAACTGACACACTCCAAAATCACCCTAGTAGCCCTAACCACGTAGACCTTCACATCCCTATTGGTCCGTGTCGGCCTCATACCACACAGGCTTTTATCCTTCAAGAGGATTAGCCCCCAACATCCAGTCACTTTCCCCTGCTTCCCAGTACTCAGCCTCCAGTCCCCAACACCCTATCCCTGTACCCAGCACTCAGCTCCCAGTACCCAGCATCCAATTACACCATTCTCCATGCTTAGTCCCCTGTTCCCATGCCCAAAATCGGGTAAGCCCAGTCCTCTGCCCCATGTACCAGTACGTAGTAGAAAAATCAAGCATGACTAATAGTAAGTGGTCGCCAGTCCATACACACAACGCTATTCCACAAGGGAAGAGGTGGGATAACCCAGTAAATAACAAAAATCAAGCAAGTTGTCATTAACACTCTGTAAAAAGGAGCCCAAGACATGCCCTTGGGGTAAAAAATCCATATGATCCGAGTAACACAACAAAAAGGGGACAAGAGATACAATCACATCCCAGGCTCGCTCCCCTCCAGTGCCGCAAGACGAGAGTCAGCAGCTGCAAGCTCCGCCTCCAGGGTCGACAAAAGCTGAGCACTGGCCTCGGTCGTAGTCTTGGCTGCCTGCAACTCACCTCTCGTGCACTCTGCGGCCCACAACTGCTCCTCCAAGGCCTTCCTCAAGGCCTCAACCCGGCTCTCTGCCTCTCTATATTGGACGCTACAATATCGGGAAAGCGACATGGCCGCCTCGGCATGGTCCCTCTGCTCGGCTACAGTTGACGCAAGTCGGGCCCACTACCCCTACACCTCTTGGATGGCCACCAACCTCCGAGTCCTCTGCTCCTGAACCTCACAAAGTTGCAAGTACTCCACCCAGATTTCGGCTAGCCCTGACATCCAAAGCTCGCGAGGAAAATTGAGGGCGTGGTAGCACTGCGCACACTCTCTCAACCGCTACCTCAAATCCTTTGGAGAAGGAAGGGTGTTGCCATGCAGATAGCCTCGGGCTCACTGGAGCAGGGAGGCACCCGCACTCGCGTCCAACAGTGGCTCTGGCGGCGAGGTAGACGTAGGCCACTCAATCCCCAGGCTGAGGGAAGAGTCACCTATCCTGGCCAGCACACCAGTAGAGCCTGCACAATCCCGACAAACACAAAGGGAAATAAATAATACATCCAAAATTTCCTGTGACAAATACAGTGGAAAACCTAAGAAAAAGGCTTGGCTCTTACCCAGTGCAAGTCCCGCTGTGCCTGCAGTGTCACCCACTGGGGTGGGGGAAGGCAACCTCTCCTCCGCCCCTACATCGTCACCTGCTGGGGTCGGAGAGGGCAGTGGCCCCTCCACGACCCGGTCGTCTCCAGCAACCACGGGTGGGACGAGAGGCTCCTCCTGACCGCTCTCATCAGGAGCCAACGTGCGCTCCCCTCCTCACTCTAGCACTACATACAACACAAAAGCGTTAGCACCCTACCATAAAGCATAAACAAATGCTAAGTAGGGAGGGGGAGGATGCTCCATGTACCTCTAGAACTAGTCTCCATCTCAACCTCCACAGCGGAAGAGGCCCCAAAAGAGGAAGAGCTCAAGCTCGAACTCTCCTTCGTCTCCATGGCCAAGTTGTCGCTGCTCGAGGAGCCTGATGAAGCCCCGATGAGCTCCCAGAGTTGGTTGAACTAGAGGCCCCTGCAAGTCAACAAACCGAACGAGGTCACCACCCAACTCAACCTCGTACAAAGATGACTCTCCAGTTAAGGTTCTTGGACAAGAAACTTACTAGTTGGGGCACTCCCCTCTGAAACCCCCACAATGTCGATGATCTCCTCCTCACCCCCAGTCAAAGCCGCTATAGTAGGCTCTTCATCCGTTGCCTCAGTCATGTCACGGGAAAGCTCACCCTCCTCCAAAGGGGAAGAAGTACCTGTGACCAACGCCAAAAGAAGCTTAGCGTCAACAGGCGACTCAAAAAGCCCACCACAAATGACTAAGTTCCCAGTCACCTACCTGAGGGTCCCACACTAGAAGACCCGACCAGTCCCACTGTACAAGTAGACACCACAGCTGATAAAGGAGAGAGAGGCATCCCAGCCAACAGTTGCGGTAGCAAGCTAGGCGCATCTCCGGCAATAGATGGGATCGAGGCGCCTACTGCTCCTGACTCTCCCTCGAAAGAGGGGAGGGCCACTGACGGGCTGGTGCTGACCAGCTCCTGGATCATCTCCAGAGTGGCAGCCGAGTCCTCACCTGGCAGAGAAAAGACACAAACACAGCCAACAACTCCAGCCTGTCAAACACATAACAAAGAGAGGGTAATTCCCTCCACAGCAATTCAACACTTACCCGAGTCACCTCGGGTCACTGTCGATTCCTGCTCTCCGACTTGCTGGGGCACTCCACCCAACACCGTAGAAGGGGCCATCAACCCTAGTGCCCCTGTCATCCCTGTATAAAACAAATGGCTATGTCAGCCTCTAAGAGCAACCAAAGCCATAACCAGAATATGCCTGGTTGCGGAAGCTCTTACTTGGTCGGGCATCCCCCGAGGCCTCCCACGACTCGAAATCGGGGAACACCTCAATGTTGGGGGTGACTTTGTCCATCACATGAAGGAACCCCTCCACATATATCTCACACTCGACCTCGTCATCGGGCAATGGGTCAACCTCCCAGGGGGGGCGAGAAAGCCACCTCCACTCCAGTCTCCAGTGGGGCTACAAGAAATAAATCCACCAATACAGGGTTAGTAAATCATCATGGCTAAACCAATAAGGAACCAAGCAGGCAAATATGGTGCTTACTCAAAGCCTGCTCAGCCTCGATGTGCTCTCTAGCTTCGGGTCCCCAAGAGGACTCGCCAGCACCTGCTGCCCTGGCATCCACTTGAGGGTGCTTCCACTTAGGCTAAAGGCCCCCGTCTCCACTCCCAGAAGATGTCTCCGTGGAGGGGTGATCTCTCTCTACTGCAGAGCCTGTTAACAAACACAGTCACACATAACGTCTCAGTCACATACCTCTGAAAATAACAAAGCAGAGAGAACATACTAAAGAAGAGGTCTCACCCGAGGCCCCAAAAGGGACCGACGGTAGGGGAACCAGCTGCTCCGACTTCAACCCCACCGCTCGGGCAGCCCTCACGATCGCCTCCCTGATGTCCCTCAGACTATAAGCACACTTGATGTGGGACACAAACTCCATGGGCCCGGCCAACCCTATCGCCTGGCTGATGTGGCGCCTCTAATTGTTGACTGTCGTGTCGGCAAAGCTCCCTTCAAGGAGCACCCGGTCCAACGAGCAATTCTTCCCGAAGCTACAGTCGGCCAGGAATTAGGCCCACCAAGTCCTCGACGCCCTCGGTCGAGACACCCGAGCACAGGCGCATGCAGGCACCACCTGCACCTACCTTAGGGGCTTCATCGCCCCGCTGGAACCTCGACCTGCGGATGACGAACCCCGGCTGTTCCTGGGCCACTACAATGCTAGCCGCTCCACCTCCCGATGAATTCGAGAGAAGTGAGTCCCCAGGTACTCTTTGTCCAACCGAATGGGAGGCAGATCCTCCCTTAGAAGATGACCCTCCTTGGCCTTCCTGATCGCCAAGGCCTTCTGCCGATACAAGTGGCTATGCTCGAACCACCACTTGGCATAATGAACGTTGAACCGTCCTTGGCGCCCCAACCCTGGCGTCGACAGTCGCTCCAGCTCCCGATGGCAGTAAAAGTCCAACCACGCCGCTACCAGCAAGTGGGTGTCTGGGCAGCTGTACTATTTGCTTGCTAGGGGGAACTCCTGGTTCGACGGGATTCCTTAGTTGTACCCAAAGTTTCGAGCGAACCTGTGCAGATAATACGGTTCCAAGAAGCTAGTCACGGACCGGTACAGTGCCAGTACCACCAATCGGGTGCTCATCACCCACTCCGTATACAACGCCACATCCGACTCCCGCTGGTAAGGGAGGGCGCAGATCGCCCCACCACTCGACGACACCAAGATCAGGCGAGAGTCTCTCGTAGCGCCATCGAAAGGTAGCCCTTCCTCGCCCCTACCAGGCAGGTAAGATAGGGCTCTCCTAGCTTCCTCCAGTTGCGCAACAGCATCTCTGTCTGGTTGTTCAGTGAAGCTGAACTGTAGGGGCACCATCTGGTTTGCCACGGTCCCCCGAGTCACCAGCCTAGGAAACAACAGCCCGACACACACACTGAGGTAGTGGGTCGGTAGAAGCAAACTCCTCTCGCGCGGCGTCGGATGTGATGCCAGCACGCCCAACCCCTGATACATGTTGGCCAATGCCGCAGGAGCTAGAGCCAGCCTCCGTCCCTCTGCTAGCAGGCACGTAGGCCACAACAACTTGACCCTTAGAAAGCCATCCACCCCGTGCGGGACTACAAAGGTCACCAGCCAGTACGCTTAGTAAGCAGCTAGGTGCATCACGATCGATAGCCCGTGGGGGTTCCACCCCTCCCGTGGTGCGTAGATGTACCACGAGTACGTCCGAAATCGAAGCTCGATCTCGGTGTACTCCTCCCAAGGAGTTTGGTCTCTCGCAAACTCCTGATAAAAACATAAGTGTCCGTTGTAGAAGTGGCAGACCCATACATTCAGTAGCACCCTGGGAGTCTGTGCAGCTCGCTCTCTCCTAGCCAGGGCAAAGTCACTCCAGGTCTTTAGCAGATACTGATAGCTATGAGAAACTCGATATCATCCATGCCTATCTGTGTGGCAGCGGTGGAGGTCATCCAACACTACCTCCTCATACCCCTCGCCGCTGATCGGTAGCCCAGCAATCCTGAATAGAGACCTCAAGTCTAGTGAAGTCTCTCCCTCAACCGTCGCCATCGTGTTCCATCGACATTAAACCACTCTACTAGTGCCTGTAGCAACCTCGTGTGGCAGGGGTACCTGTACAATGCTATGGTCACGGCGTATCTGATGTCGGCCCTGTTTAGTAGCACCCGGTAGTGGTGTACGACCCCCATTAGCCACTCAATAGCTCCCTAACAATACCTGTGTGAAGGGATCACTACCCAGTGGCCGTACTAGCTGACAACAGTCAACCACAGAATCCCATCCACAAGGTTATGGTCGTCGTAGCCCTCTCCAACATACTACAACCCTGACGGCTCTAGCACTAGCCCCATAGTGCCCTCTATTTCTGTGGTGACCCAGGATTCGAGTACCGAAAAGGAACCGGTACGACTCGAATCTCGGCCCGCCTCCCACGAGCCCGAAGACTCGGAAGGGATAAAAGGATAGGTGTGATGTACATAGAAATAAGAAATAAAGCAGGACAACAGATATAATAACAGAAATAAATAATCTAACTACAACAGATCCCAGTCTAACAGAAAGTACAGTCTAAAGTAGTAAAATGTATCACATGCTAAGTGAACACTCGGCCCGACAGGCTGGCAACTAGGAACCTCCACGCCGCTCCCTCGAACCTCAAGGAAGAACCACCACACCTGAAAACTAGGGGTGAGCCTCCTATCACTGGCTCAGTAGGGATCCCACGGAACCTCAACCGAGAAAACCACGGTGGAAAGGAAAGCTACGCTAGCCGCAGAAGGAACAACAGTAACGGTAGGAACAGCAAACCGGTGGCCAGTCAAAACTCGGCACTACAGCTACTCCTACTGGCAACAGAAAACACAACCCGGTCTCCCGTCGGGGGACAACCAAGTTATGCACCCGACATCCCGATCCCACGGTCAGGGGACAACCAGACATGAACCACCCTAGCCACACTACTAGGAAAACACCATGACGTCTCGGTTGTGAAAACCTACCCTCACAGCAGGGCCTGAGCCGAAACCACACGGTCTGGAAACACAGTCACGACCTCACTGTCGTAAACTCTACGCCATGTAGGGAAAGCTCTCGGTGACGCTCACCGGAAACCCTAGACCTCGGCTATGGGAACGCTTCCGAAAATAACACCCGAAATCCCATCTCGCAGATGAGAAACGGAAACCCGGGACACGACAACTCACGTCACGTGACGGGAGCACCACCCACTAGAAGAACCACAGGATGCTTCCCCTGACGTCTTACACCGCATCACAAGTGTCTTGCTACAATACCCCGAGCGCGAGACTCAGACACACCAAGTAACCAGAAGTACCACAAAATAAGGACTAGCTGAGGTCGCGCTCGTCAGCGCGAGTCTGAGTCCTCAGCCTCGTGTGCACACTTAGACCATACGTCCTAGGTCTGTCCTCTAGCTGGTAATTCCCCCACCATGCTCGGACCTGGTGGTACGCGGGGGCCCTACGGTAACCAGCTTACTCACCGTCTCTCTCGGGTATGCCACACCAGTGCTCCTAGTGAGCCGACATACGAGTGCCGTGGAAGCTACGACTAGTGGGTGGGTCACCGGAAGCACAGACCCTCAAGTCACGAGAACCAACTCTGAAAGCAAACTAGTACAAGGATCGCTCCTCGTACAACACTGACTCATGGTGGCGTAAGCTGAAGACGTCACATCCTGGGACCCCTCACGGCGCCCCACACCTGGTCGCCACACGATGCCCAGCATCAATCAGACCATAGGCCAGTACGTGGACCTAGGTCTGCTCACCCAGGACTCGAATCGGCACGAAAAATCACCGGTTAAGCCTCAGACGATGAATAGTCTATCATTGGCCATGCGGAAGATGGGCGATCATGAACCAGCCACCCAAGGCCTAGGCGGTCCAATCTAGGCCGCTCAACCCCAACACGTGCGGTCGGGATCCAGCCGCACAAAGTCGGTGCGGTCCCATCCTGGCCGCACGATCTGCCAGACCCCAAGAGATGCACAACCAGACTTAGGCCGCACAAGGGTATGTGCTGTCAGTCCCTAACCGCACACCCCATGACACTGTGCAACGGTCACAAGCAACAGTCAGAAACTCGCAGGATGAGCGGTCCATCCTGCGCCGCTCAAGGGTTGTGCAGTCCCTGATTGGCCGCACAAGCCCACTGCGCGTCGAGCCAAAAATGCATCGGGGATGTGCGGTCAGCTCATGGCTGCACAAGGGGTTATGTAGCCAGCCCCTGGCCGCACATCCCAAAACACTATATAACGGTCAAATCAACGGTCAAAAACCATGGGATGGGCGGTCAGCACAGGGCCGCCCAAAGGGATGTGCGGTCTCGCGATAGACCGCACAACCCCACTGCGCGCCGAG
>JANBPO010005149.1:0-24468 GCA_024336825.1 Amorphophallus titanum | reverse complement strand
AGACTCCAACTGCAAAGCCTCAAGATTAGATTCCCCATAGCAAAGCACTGGTCATCTTCCGAACACCCTAACCACCTAGTGAGCACTCTCCGAGCGCTCACTGGATACGGTGAGCACTCTAGTGGATGTTCGACCACCCCTCCAGGCTTCCATAATCACCCTTCGATTAGCTCTCTCTCCCCCCTCTGTTCCTCCTTAATATCCATATTCTAAGGTGCTGACTTAAGCATCGGAGGGTTGTCCTCTGGGGTAACGCCCATGGCTCCTTCTGATTTCGCTTCTCTGGTGTTTGTAGGCTTCCACAGATGTCGGACGACCGTCCCCCAACAAATAAATATTAAATATGTTATACTAGGACCAGAAACTATTTTTCCACCTCTACAATTACCATTCAGGATTCTCGACAATGGATCAATTCAGTGAACTCATTATTTAATGAGCACATGTATGATATCCTTAGTGTCTCCACATAAGAGATCGTGAGTTCAACTGCCTCCATCATATGAACAGATATATCATGCACCAGTTTATTCGGCCCACTTGATGTTCATTTCAAGTGTCTTATGATCGGGAACATTCTGAACTTGTGTTTACAAAGGATTGATCTTACAATCATAATCTTGTTATGATCCGATTCTCATTTGCACAAATTCACAAATTTCATCGTGCACAAATCGAATAAGGTAATAATGAACATAACGAATGAAATGCCATAATATATCAATAAAGATTACATGTAAAACCAGATGGCTCACAGGGCACCTAACAGTAGCATCTTACAGTTGTACTAATAGAGCAATAGGTGAAACAATATGACAATTAATGCATAATAGGCAATCCTTGCATTATTCTGTTGACATGTCTCAGTCCAGTATGCAAAGTCTTATGATTAAGAAATATGCCTACAAATTAGTGTAAGCCCCCTCACCAATGCTAAGTTGGGATATCTCGACTCGACTGTCACTAGCCATGAATGTATTGAACTTCACCAAAAAGTCTCCATAAGAGGATCCTTCAATTCGCCAGAGGATCAGATGGATCATCAACGGGTGCCACAGTTCCAAAGCAAAGTGTCTTGTCATGTGCAATGATCATATATACCTCCTATCCGGACAAAGCTTTAACAATATTCTCACATGATACTCCCCATGGTTGAGAAAGACGGGAAATCTAGCTAATCAAGGGAGAAAGTCATAGTAGGATGTGGAGGATCGATCCTTCTCTTAATTAATTAGCACTCCCATAGTTGAGTTTATCCGTCTTAACAAAAGCAAAATCATACGATCCTTCTTTTTTTTTTTTAATTTAACAAAAAAAAATTGAATTAAGGGGATTGAGGAGTTTTGGGATTTGAGAGGGGCTAACCCGGCATGCCGGTTTGGGCATTGGATTTGGCCACGCCGGATTAGGAGAGAGGTTCTTTTGAAAGCTATTAAGATAGAGCAAGCTAAGACATTCTTCTATCAGAATTTTGTGGCTCATTCAAACCTATTAATCATCACATTTTATTAGGGCGGAAGTTGACTGATTCAGCTCTGTGTGAGGTTCATACTCAAGCACAAATTATCCCAGTTTGAGGCAGACTATGCGAAGTGTTTTGTTAACAAAATTGTCTTAGGTGTATTGACATCATGGGCAACTTAGTTGTTTATTAACATCAGCAAGATGATCATAGACGAAAGTAAAATTTGACAGCATCTCCCCATATCCTGAAGGGTCACGGGAGAAAAGTGGAGGCTTACCCACCGGTTTCCCGGGGTAAGCTCCTAACTATCGAGAGGCCAACACGGTGACCGGTGAACCCAAACGGACGGAAACCCCGAGGGCTAACCTACTAAGGGCACCGATGATCCGTGGGTTATCAACGAGTTCAAACGGATAGCCCGGACGGGATGGAGACCCCGAGGACTAGCCTACGAGGGGTTCCGCAAACCCATGGGCTACCACAATCCCAGATAGTGGGACGTGGGTTTAATTTACTGTTGGACCAAGAGATCCATTCATATTCATGCTTAACGGCCCAATGGGCTCCACATCACAAGAAGACAGGTCCATGTGGCCCTTTGGCTATCCATAAGAAAACTAACGGTAGAAACATTTTATGGGGAATGTTTCCCCTCCCTGGCTAGCAAATCGATATTATTGTAAGAAGCATGATGCTCACGGTGGCATGCTCATATCACCCGTATAACAGGAAGGGGGGAAAATAGGTCATACGGACAGACCCTCACCCAATCCTTCTCGGGGTGGAGAAATACAGCGATCTAAAATTCAACTATTAAGAAATCGATGATAAACTAGGCACCAAGAAGTTAATTGGTCAGCATTTAGGGGTTAATTATAAACACATGAGCTACGGAGCTCACGGGGAGGGACAACATACAGGCATGGTCGTATAAGACAAATATTCAAGCTTTTAGCAGGCAGCATGTATGAAGACGATTATGATGCTTAGGCTTTATGACGTCCGAGTTGTGGGGACGGCTGCACTCCATCCAGCGCATGGTCTTGAATGGCGGGGCAGTGAGGGAGCCGGTCTCGGAAGTTAGCGGAGGGGTATATATATCTCCAACGAATGGAGGAAAGACATCAAATATATGAAATAACTCTGGTATGATCGATACACCAAAGCAACCCCGAGGAGTAGGTGACACTTTGGCTACTAAAGCCCTATAAATGCACACCTATTTATGCAAGGACATAAATAAAAATAAAAGTACATAAATGTAAAAATAAAATATGGATGCATGGACTCGATTCCCATCAGTGAGGCTGGTCCCGCTGTGGCGAGGGCTGCTGGAGGGGTGATACCTAGGAGAGGTATGCCCTGGTTCGCCTCGCGGAAGGTGAGGCGGTTCTGATCTTCACTTGTTGAAATTGCTACCCATGGATCTGAACCTCTATTTCAGACCCGCGCACTCCGGCGACAAAGCTTGCTGCGACTGGCACCGATGTTAGATCGACGTGAATTTGGTGTCGTTGGAAAGCTGACTCGAAACCCTTAGACGCACTACTATTCCAGGAATTTTGTTGGGGCCGTAATGTTGATGGTGGAATTTTGAACAGGACTATTCTCTGTCTCAGATCTGGTCAGACAGACTGAGATCTGACTGAGAACATGCATTGACCATTATGCAAATGTTAGATCTGGGAGTTGGGATCTTCATCAAAGTTGTAGAGGGAGAAGTAAGGGAGACGGGGATAGTTTTTGTGTAATTTTTGGTGGAGTTTTGGTTGAGGAAACGAAATTTCTAACACTGGGTGGTCGGATCTAGGCTGTAGGGGGCAGCATAGATTTGGGAAAAGACAGTGATTTTTAGAAAATGTAAACGAGATCCAAAATTCTCAAAAAAAATCGTACAAGGGGGCGTAGGTGGACAGAATCCCCAATCAAAATTTCAACTCATTCAGACATGGGGAAGGTGGGTTCATGGGCGAACTACTTGGTTACTGTGACACAGGACAGAACACAGGCAGATCTGGAGGGCTGTGGGAAGCTAAATGGGAAAAATAGAAAACGAAGGGTGGAAGATCTGAAAAATTAGGTGGGGTGTGGGATGGACCTTGGGAACTCACCCTGAAAATTTCAAATCCAATTTATCCAGGGTTAGGAGCTAAAAATCAATCTTCAGCTTGCTGTCCCGTGATTGGCAGAACTCTGACGATTGTTGTGGCCATGCAACGGTGGCTCGATGGCGGCGACGGCGGCGGCGATCTTCACACCAGATAGAGGAGACGTCTCACCTCAGAATACAGCCTTCCTAGCTGCAAGAAGGGGAAGAGGAGAGAGATAGGGGGCGCCCCTTGCTTCTTGGCAAATTTGCAAAAAATTCTTTCATTAAAATCCTCAAGGGAGGAATACATGGCAATATATAGAGAATGGGCTCCATCTTCCCTCCTTGGAGTTTGAATTTGAACCCATTTAAAATTAAATTCTATGGGCTCCATCTTCCCTCCTTGCAGTTTAGATTTCTCCACCCGTTATGCCTTCACTAGCCTCCACTCCACCGGTCTCCGCCGATCCCACCACCAAACCTTCTCCAATTAACCTCCCATTGCCGCCAACTCGGCCCTCCACTATAACTATAACACCAAAATCCACTTTGCCTATTCCTCCACCTATCCCTTCACCCAAACCCATGGCAGATCCCGAGCAGGGTCCACCCCTTTTTGCACCTGAGACAATCTCTTCCGCTTCCGAGCAAGGGGAGAAGCTCGACGTGTTTGAACCTCCACCCCGCTTATCAATTTACCAACACCTTCCATCAAACCTCCACCTTCCATGGAGCCTTCCGCCTTCGCTTTACCTTCTTTTACCACTCAGAGTGGGTGTATCTCTACAAGTTTATGTGTTGAAGACGATCGAGAGCTGGGCAAGAGAAAGTTGGCCACGACCATGCTATTCAAGATGTAAGAGTTTATCTGCTGGATACCAATCCATATTTTTGTAACGAGAATGGTTGAAGAGCCCAAGTCTCTGCCGCTACTCACCAAAGGAGAATGTCAAGTTTTAATGTCATGTAAATCCGTGCCCAGGGGTTGGACACGGCACCCCTTGTTTTCACCCTCCGATACTGAATCCATTCTTCTAGACAAGGGGCGAATGCCCATTTTGTTCAACACTCTTCATATACCACAATTCTTGGGCAGGGCGAAGCTCCCCATTCTCACTTTTCAACTCCATCACCTTATTGTTCTTCACCCTTTAAGGGAGTTATCAATCATTATTGAAGCTTCATCATGGGCATTAATTTTATCCACTGGGTCATTTGACCGCACACTTTCATTGCTTTGGAGGGGCGGTTATCCTTTTACTAAGGGGCCTTCCGCTACCCTATCCATTTTCTATTCTACTTCATCCACACTTTTGTCTACCACTGATTCCTCCTCATGGGCCACCCGTCGGGTGAGGAGGGGGTTCTCATCCTCTCACTCTTTGTGTTCATTGCATTCCATACATTCATTGCATTGCATTCGTATGCATTTGCATTCTTTCTTCCCCGGGTTTATGAACCCATATCTTCCCCGCCTTCCGGAACCTTCGGATCCTCCACATTCCCCATCTCATTCACCTCTACCTTCGGGATCTCCAGGTCCCCTGACACTGGCCAGGCATAGCGTCCCCTCCAATTTTCCCCTAGGGCATGGCGCCCTCCTTCTCCACATCCTTCCAGAACCTCCAGACCTTACAGGGCATTGCGTCCCTTGGTACTCTATTCCTCCAGAACCTCCAGACCTTCCTCTTCGGGCATTGCGCCCCTCTACACCCTCACATCCAGATCCCCTGGATCTTTCTGCTTCTAGAAAACTCTCCATTCCTCTCCTTCGCAGACAAAGAACACTTCCTCATCAGCAGAAATATAAAACAGAAATGAACAAAAGATGAAAAATATTTGAGCACTAACCCTGAGGGGTGAAAAAAAATACCAGTTGGCTCTACCATTTTGAGAATCATACACCAAATAGATAAGAGCACTGAAAGAGAGTTATGGTTCCAATCTTATCTCTCTGAAATGTACTTCCAGCTGATATTCCTTCACCTGGCCCATACACACACATGTAACAGTGCCCACTCTGAATAGATTTACATCCTTGAAGCTTCCAACTTTGACACAATAATTTTTTTACTCCTTTTGCAAGGCCATTTGGTTCCCCACTCTGCTCCATACTTGTAAAGAGGCAATACCTTTCTGCCAAAGTTCTTTCTTCTAAAGAGAAACAGAAATCAGTCCTCAATTCACATGATACATGACTACATCTTGACTATACTAATGAGATGCAATGCTTTTCTCAAATCTTTGTTTCAAAAAATGATGCATGTAAATGCAGCTGATTTTTTCGAACAATACTAGTGACACAAAGATAAAACAGGACAAAATGGTGTTTTACACATTCAAATCTGGAAGAGTCTATCTATCACCACACAAGATTTAGCATAGTTAAGAAACTCTCAGCATTGTTCCAGTCACAATATGCCATGAAATATTCAAATAAAGATCAAAAGGCTAATTGGGAAAATGAAAATTTGCATCACAGAATATCAGCAGTTCCCTTTGTGGCACGTACATGCTTACACACAATTGAGAAATACATTCCTTGCAGGGCTCACACTAAGCCCCACAACCACCCTCCAATAGCATGAGCCGTGGAGTCCAAAAATTGTGTAAACTGTGATGATTTTCAAAAAGTAGGAGGAGAGAACTAATAGTAGAGACAATGAAATAAAGCCCTTGAGTGTGGAAATGAAAGCTAATACTTCCATCTTCAGGACGGCATCGAAGAGACGAGTCGACGTCGCAGCATGGCTTCGCCCCAAATCAAAGAAGAGCCCCCCATCGCACACTGCATTCTGGGCATATTTTTATAGAGTTTCAGAAAACCCAGTGTTTAAATCCGAGGATAAACACCCAAGATAGAGATTTAGATTGATAAAACTCGTGGATAATAGTGGGAATATGTCCCCAAGGTGGATTAGAATCTGTAACGACCCAAGATTTGGATATTGGGAATAATCCGATACCAATCGAACCCTTTACTATCGCCCACGAGCCAAAGGGCTCGGAAGGGCTAAAAGGATAGGTGTAGTGTACACAGAAATAGGAAGTAAGGTAGGATGATTCGGCGCCCATTGTCCTTCTGCAATTCGGATTCCTCAATGATGAGGATATCGGCGAGCTGCCGAGCAAGTGGAATCGTCTAGTGGACGAAGGCCACCCGGTCGAGGGTGCGGGAGTGTTGCATTGGACCGCAGGCGTACCTGGCATGGAGGCATACAAAGATGCTCCGGGAGCAAGTGAATGGGGGCGGTCATGGAAGCAAATAACGTGTCCCGCGAGATAGGCGACATTCATGACTAGAAAGTCCACGTTCGCACAGCGCGGCAAGTCAACGGATCATAGATTCAATGAGAAGTTCGTAGAGGGTCATGGCTGCTGGTTATGGACGAGCGCGATAGGCAGTCGCGGTTACGGAATATTCTGGCATGGGCGAGAACGCAAGAGCATTTTCGCCCATCGGTACGCATTAGAGCGAGCGTTGGGTCACGAGCTTCCAAGTGGGATGGTGGTTATGCATTCCTGTGACACCCCGGCCTGCGTAAATCCCGCCCACTTGTCTCTTGGAACAATCAAAGACAATGCAATGGATGCAAAGAAGAAAGGACGGCTGGCCTTCGGTGAGAGAAACGGCGGGGGTGGAAAGCTAACCGAGGAACAGGTGGTTGGAATCAAGCGCAGGAAGGGCACAACCACTGGCCCCCAAGAAGCAATAACCAATGGCGTAAGTCGATACGTTATTAACGCCATAAGAAGCAATAAGATTTGGACGCATGTAGATGGTCGGTAGCGCGTGGAAGGGCGCGGACGAAGCGCTGGCCAAGATGCGGAACATGGCGCCGAAGGTGGAGATAGACCATGGCAGACTTTGAGATTGGCGGCCTGTCTGAAGTCCTGAAAAAGATGCGGTCACTTGCCCCTAAGCTGGAAAAGGCTGCCCTGAGAAAGGCGGTTCGCAAGGGCGCGCAAGTAATTCGCAAGGCCGCAATCGCCAACGCAAAGCGGATAGACAACCCCGACACGAAAGACAGTTCGATCTACAAAAAGATATCGGTACAGGAATCTAAGCGCCTATCCCGGTCTGAGGGCGGTGTCGCAATGCGCGTTGGCGTGCGGGGCGGCGGCAGGGTGACCAATGAGGCAGGCAATACGGGCCACTTTAGGTTTCTGGAACTTGGCACCAGCCAAATGTCAGCCCAACCATTCTTGAGGCCGGCCTTAGATAGCCAGGCAGGTGAGGCGGTCGCCGTGATTGGCGAAGCCCTTTCGGAGGAGCTTGACACAATAATGAGGAAGCTCTGATGTATCCGCCAGTTTTCACGCTTGCAGACGGCAGTACGGCAGTGAGGTCGCTGCTGAAGGCGGGTAGCGCGCCCACGAGGCTATATCTGTTGGTATCAGAGCTTTGTTGTGCGAAGTACATGGAAATCTCATATATACAGTTTCCAGAGTCCTTAAGTCCAGTATAGTCTTCAACTGGTGTTAGGTTTCGTGATTTCCGTTTCTTATCGTCGTGGGTCTTTTCTTGGTGAGCTGCTCGATGCATGACTCGTTCCCTTGTAGTCGTGTGATCAGCTGTTGTTGCAGTTGTGTTCCGTGGTTCTGTGTGCTGTATAGGCCCGGAACCCTACGAGTGCTACCGTTGTTGTTGTTTTTGTAAGCGTTGTTTCTCTATGATTTTGTGTGTCTATCATTTAGCACTTTTTGGACCAATTCTTGTCGGTTGGCTTCGCTATGGTGCTGTCGTCTTGTCGTTGTTTCTTGTGTTTTGTGTCGTTTTGTAGTTAGGTTGTCGGGTTATTCTTTCCTGCCTTACCCTTACTAGTCCTTCAATTTCGAGGATGAAATTTCTTAAAGGAGGGGAGGATGTAATGCCCCGGATCTTTATTGGATCTTTATTGAGTCTTTTGGATCCTTTTTGGAGAGTTTCGGATCACTTTTGTAGCTCCCAGGTTGAGTTTTACTTTCCGTGTAGGTTTTTCTCTCGTCCTAGTTACGGAACCCTGCAGTGAGTTTATTCCTCACTTCATCGACTCGTGGACGATACAGTTGCGATGTACTCTTCGCGAGGATCGTTTCGGCTATTTTTACATATTTTTCTGAATTTGTGTATTTTCAAAATGAAAATCGAGATTTTCAAAAATTAGGGAAAATCCCTAATTTCCCTTTATAAACCCTCTCTCCCCTCTCTCCCCTCTCATTTTCACCCTCCCTTTCTCTCTCCCATTTCTCCTCCGTCTGTGGTCCGTTCGGCACGGGGTGCACACCGTTGCGGAGCTAGCCAAGACGGGAACGCGTCTGGGAGATCGAATCGCTGGGAAGAGCGGCGGTTGGAGCGTGGCGGGCGCGATCCCTTAGTGGATTCTAAGGAGGCGCCGTTCGCATTTCGGGTGATTTTCAACGTGGTTTAGTCGCTTCGGCGCGCGGTTTCTTCGATGGAGGTAGGGAGATGGATCACCACTTCGTCCTCTACATTTTCCCTATCCCTGCTCGTCGTTTAGTGCTCGAATGGGCGAGATCGGCTCCGTTGGAGTTTCGTGGGTTTCGTAGGCTTCATCGAAAATCGGCGACAGTTCTATGATCGTTTGGAGTCAATGGACTCCTGGGAACGTCAGCGTTCCATTGATACCAATTTCGTGTCGATCAGTGGTGCCGTTTGACCATGGGGAGCCCGGGAAGTCCGGTTGTCCCATTTGGGTGATTTCGTTGAAATCGCCAGTTTCTTGCGATCCGTGCACTGTTTCGACTCCGAATGGAGTCCATGTGATTGTATGCGTGTCCATGATTGTATCCCCTACATTTCAACGCGAATGGGGCGTGGGAAGGCCAAGATTGGGCCAACCCCATGGTTTGCTCGCCGTCACGGTTGGACGGTCGAACCAGGTGCCGCACATGGTATGAGCGGCCATGCCTGGACCGTTTATCCTCGTGGAGTCTAGGGACTTGTGTGGCCACACGATAGACCGCACAAGGTATGGGCGGCCTCGTAAGGACCGCCTATCCCCACTTGGGCGGCCAGCCTTTAGTCGCCTATCTTTCCATTGAGTTGAGCAGCCAGCATCTGACTGCCCATCCCAGTTGACCCTTGGTGAACAGTTGAGTGTTGGTCGTGTTAGGTGGTCTGGTCAAGACTATTTTGACTGGCACTGTAGTAAGTCGGTTCCGTTCAGCGGTCCGGTCAAGACTGTTTTGACCAGGAACTAGACTGGGTCGTGGGCTTGAGCGGCCAAGGCTTGACCGCTCATCCCCTTGGGCGGTCTTGCCCTGACCGTCCATCCTCTTTAGCCTTTAGGGGTCTGTCCGTTGTGCGGTTGGTCCCCAATCGTTCATCCCCTTGAGCGGCCACATTGTGACCGCCCATCCCTTTAGGCGTCTGACCCTTGAGTGGCCCTCTCTGGACCGTTCATCCCTTGGGCCGCCCCCTTGTAACCGCCCATCCCCTTGGTCTTTTATGTTGGCTGTAATGGCTTGTCCCGTGTCCGTATGTCTTAGGTTTATGTTCTAGGGCGGTGTCTGTATGTCGGTAGTCTCTGGATAGGTCGGTTCAGGTGACTGAGTGCGGTCTTTTCCCTGACTGCAACAGTTCCCTAATGACTCAATCTAGAACTGCCAACGTCCTTATCTCTGGTTGCGTGGCGACTGTTCCTTGACTGTCGGGTCTGCCTAGTGGTTGACTGACGGTTCACCTTGCCCTGAGTGTCATCCTCTGGTGTTTTCATTTTTGCTTGTCTTGGCTTGTCCTTGTGGTCTGCCTGTTTTCCCGTGGGTGGCTTCCGACATCCTATGAGGGCTAAGACTACGTTATAAGGCAGTCAAGAGTCTTCTTGCTTGTGGTAGGGTTTTCTTCCCTACTGTTGAGTCGTCATTGTCGGGTTCCGGTCAACCCGGGGTCACCCAGTGGTTGACATGTAACCATGTGTGTGTCTCGACAGTTCTATCCACTTCAAGGCATGATTCTGGCTACAGTGAGGTGTCGTCTTATCATGTTCTGTGTGTCCAACTATGCTGAGGGTTCTTGGTGTTCCTTCAGGTCTCCGCGTGTCATTTTCTTCACCAGCATCATTTTCTCTGGCTTAGGTTTAGACCGATTGGTGGCTTGTTCCGCTATTAGTGGCGCTCTTACCTCCGAGTCATCTAACTCAAGGATCGTTACGTGAGTAGGTCTAGTTGCCTTGTCCTGAGTTTGTTGGCAGTGGCTCTGCTGCCATTGGTGCTTTGTAGTATGGGTGACAATGCATGATTAGCCTGTCTATACTTCGACACTCGTGTTTTTAGTCTCTGTGTCTTGTGAGCCTCCACTAGTCGTAGCCTTACGGCACGCTTCGATGTGATGGCTTTTACAGCGGGGCACTTTTCGATTTATGATTTGTAAGCTAGTTTTCGTCGTCTCCCGCGGTTACCGTAGCATCCTTCGGGTGGAGAAAACTAGCTAGAGGCCTAGCTTAGGCAAGAGCCAGTGTGTGTACACGTGGTCAGGGGCTTTAGACTTGCGTCGTCAGATGTGGCCCTGACTAGTCACTCGCGACTGTTGTATTGTTCTGGTTCTGATAGTGTCTTGGTCTCGGCCTAGACCTTGCAGTAGGTTACGCGGACAAGACGCTAGTAGGCACAGCATAAGACGTCAGTGGATGCAATTGGCTGTTCTTATGGTGAGGGGTACTCTAGTCACGTGGCACGTGACTCTTTGTGGTTCTCTTTGTGCTTCTCGTGCATCGTGACCTCCCGGGTTAGCCCTCTCGTGACTGTACTCGAGGTCAGTGTCCTATCGTATGCATGATGTTCTAGTCATGCGTAGGACAGTGTGCACGACATCCTAGTCGTGTCATCTGGGTCTGTGTCTGTCTAGATTTTTCCTAGGTTGCTTTTGTCTATTTTGTAGGTCCCTTGCAGTGTCGATAGATCGGAAACTCCTGACTTCGTCAGCTCAGAGTAGCCTTCCTATTGCTGCTTGGAGTAGTTTGGGGTGCCGAGGTTAGTTCGGCAGCTGCTTGTCTGGTACGGGTTCTTCCCCTCTTCCTGTAAGCTGCTATCCTCCGAATAGTATTGGATAGAAGCCTTGCTAACAATGAAAGTGTACAGTTAACACCGAAAGTACATGGAGCTTGGCTTTTCCATATCAGTTGTCTTCCGTAATTGTCTTGTATAGTGGTTGCCGGGCAAGTTTGATGCGTGTGTATAGTGGAGCAGATGTGGCTACTGTGGGGGTGTGTGTGTGTATCCAATTGTGCAGCAGTAAGGTCAGAGCAAAGTATGCTGCTGAAATTTTGTTTTGTTTCATACGGCTTATTAAGGATATTGGTGATAGTCTCATTCTCTACCAAAGCAATGAAATCCCATGGAATTGTTGAGACGAATCATGTCTGCTACAATTGTTGATACGGAATTGTTGATACGGAATTATACATTCTTCAGGCCTTCCTGTTGGTACAAAGGTTATTATGCTGTTGGGAATACCTTCTTCCTGCTTGTAAGTGCTTGGATTGTTGACCAGTGAAGGTGATATTTATTTTGCTTCTCTAATTTATGATTCCCCCCCTAATCTTACAAACATATCGTCTATTAGGTGATAGTATTATTTAGTATCACATTAGTCCAAGTTATGACCTTTTTGCAGTTGAAATTACCATCATTTCATTTATGGAAAACTGTGTGTGTGAGAGAGAGTGAGAGTGAAAGACTAGTTTGATGCTAATAAAATGCTTCTGTAGATGTGGCTTCTGTGGGGTGTGCAGTAGTTAAAGGTTCCCAGTTTGTTGTGGTGTGCAGAAAGTTTGGGTATGGCCTGTGTGTGTGTGTGTGTGGTCATGGTGTAGGTTTGATGCGTGTGTGTATGGTGAGCAGATGTGGGTGCTGTGGGGTGTGTGTGTATGTGGGTGCACCAGTAAGGTCAGATGAGAGTATCTCAGTATCCTGCTAAATTTGTGTTTTATTTCATATGGGTTATCACTGGGTTAAGGATATTGTGTGTTTACGCCATTCTGTGTCACATCACTAGAAAATTGGGATCAATTGTTGAGATGAATCATGTCTGCTACGATGCTGCCCGTTGGGCATCAATTGACAATCCTTTAAAAATGTATCTGGGGGATATGGAATTTTATTTCCATATCTTTATACATTCTTAGGCCTTCCTCTTGGCACAAAGGCTATTATGCAGTTGGGAATACCTTCTTCCTACTTGTAAGTGCAAGCATTGTCAACTAGTGAAGGCTAAACTTGTTTTGCTTCTCCAATGTAAGCATGCTGCCAACCAGAGATCAAGCAAACTTTCATTAATCATCTATCATTGTGTTTTCTTGGAGTTGCTACCATTATATGCCATCTTATAATGCAATTTCTTTTTCATTTTTAAATCTTGAAACATTTTGGTTGCTCCTAGGTGAATACTATACTTAGATCGGTGTACTTCCTCTAAGATCGTTTTCTTAAGTTCAACATGATTAGGCACACAAATCTTTCCCCAGAACAGTAGTCTACCATGAGTAGCTAAGAGGAAATCATGTCTTTGATCTATATTTTCCCTAATTTCCACCAACAATGAATCATTGACTTGTTGTTCCTTAATTTCTAAGATCATGGTAGGTTGCACTCTATTGTTGGGCAATCATAGCATGTTCTTCTCTTTTTCTATATTTAAATCTAGTCTTGCAAACTGCTCTAGCATACGCCATTCATCGATCATTAAGCTAGACAATATGGGCTTCCTGATAAGGGCATCAACAACAACACTGTCTTTTCCAGGATGATATTAAAAAAATCAAAATTATTTAAATATTTTAACCATCTCCTTTGCCTCATATTCAATTCTTTCTAGGAAAATAAAATTTTCAAACTCTTATGATCAGAATAAATAGTAAATTACTCACCATAAAGATAATGCCTCCAAATTTTGAGAACAAAGATCACTATTGCCAGCTCTAAATCATGGATTGGATAATTGCTTCTTTAGTTGTCTAGATGCATAAGCAATCACCTTACCTTGTTGCATTAACACACAACCTAGACCAGTACCTAAAGCATCGGCATATACCGCAAATCCTTCTCCCTTAGTAGACAGAGTGAGTACAGGTGCAGTTGTTAAACATTACTTCAAAGTTTGAAAATTCTTTTCACATTCTTTTGTCCAAACATAAGGGTTCTCCATCATGGTCAATCTAGCCAAAGGCACTACAATTTTTGAGAAGTCCTTGATAAACCTCTTATAATAACCTGTCAATCCTAGAAAGCTTCTAACTTTAGTGACATTAGTAGGATTCTCCCAATTCTTTACAACTTCTACCTTTGAAGGATCTATAGTAATACTTTCTAGAGAAATTATGTGGCCAAGAATGAGACTTCTTCTAGCTAAAATTCACACTTACTTAGCTTAGCATATAATTGATTATCCCTTAATATTTACAGAGAAATCCTCACATGAGCTTCATGTTCCTCGTTAGTCTTGGAATATATCAATATGTCATCAATGAATATCGCTACTAATTGATCTAAGTAAGGCCTAAACACATTATTCACCAATTGTATAAATGTTGATGGTGCATTAGTCAGCCCAAAAGACATGATGACATATTCATAGTGCCCATATTTACTTTTGAATGCAGTCTTGAATACATCTTCCTCCTTAATTGTCAATTGATGATAATCTAACCTGAGGTCAATCTTGGAGAAATAATCTCCGGCTCGGCGCCGGCGCGCGACGCGGCGGTGCGCGTGGCGAAGTAGTACCAGCCCGCGCGCGCGGCCACGATGATCAGCACGGGCACGGCCATCGACGCGAGGATCCGGAGGTCGATCCGCGCGCCCGCGAGCGCGAACCACACGATGAACACGGGGAGCTGCGCGCTCTCGAAGCCGTGCAGCAGCTTGCTCGCGTCGGCGCGCGAGAAGTTCTCGAGCCAGATGCCGGCGGCGAGCATCACGATCAGCGGATCGAGGTGGATCCGCACGCCGACCTCGGCGACGACGATGCAGATCACGAGCGCGAACATCGACGCGCCTTGCTCCGCCGCCCGCAGGAACTGGCCGATCACCATGCCGATCGCGACGCCGAACACCATCGAGCCCAGCAGCTCCCACGTCATCGCGAACACCGTGTCGGTGACATCGACGCCGCCGCCGACCGCGACGCCCGCGAGCGCCGCGACGACGGAGAAGATCATGACCGCGACGAGGTCGGAGACGACGACCGACGCGAGCATGAACCGGCTCAGCGGTCCGTCGGCGCGGGTCTCCGACAGCAGCGCCATGACGACGGCCGGCGACTGCGGCGACAGCGCGACGCCGAGCATCGCCGCGACCGCGAGCGCCTCGGTCGTGTCGAACTGCGCGAACAGCGGGACCAGCGGCCGGATCGCGAACAGCACGCCGGCGAGCACGACCATCGAGCCGACGACGGACGCGAGCATCACCGCGCGCAGCGGGCGGGCGAACGGACGGACGCGCCCGAGGTTGAGCTCGCTGCCGGCGGTGAGCCCGAGGATGCACGTCGCGACGCCGTTGACGACGCGCAGCGAGGTCGTCATCTCGTGCGTGACCAGATCGAGTGCGAATGGCCCGAAAGCGATGCCGGCGATCAAGTAGCCGGTGAGCTTGGGCAAGCGGATCTGGCTGACCATGCGCGCGGCGAAGTACGCCCCCAGCAGCAGGAAGCCGAACGCGAGCTCGGTGCCGGCGAACGCGGTCGAGATCGAGAACGTGCGCGCGGCCTGCATCAGGCCGACGACGGCGAGCAGCAGCAGCAGCGCGATCACGGGTGACCTCCCTGCGTGTCCGCGGGCTCGTCGAGCTCGTCGATCGCTGGTGGCGGCGGAGGCGGCTCCACGGGCGGCGGCAGCGACGTGAGCGCGACCAGGACCTCGGTCACGATCGCGCCGCCGATCACCGCGGTCATGACCCAGCGCAGGCCGGCCTCGGGGTACAGGCTCCCGACGCTGATCACGAGCGCGATCGACAGGCCGGACATCGGCGACACGAGCTGGCGCTGCTGGTCGGTGATGGTGGAGTAAATGAGTAAAATGAAGTTGGTCGAAAGGGCTGACGATGATCTCGTCACTTTTGATGTATACAAGGTGTCATATCCACTGCAATATGCTACAAAGAGGCTTCCGCCTGGCATCAGTAAACTACTCAAGTTTGAAAAGTTCAATGGGCAGGGATCTCCCAAGGAGCATATTGCTTACTATATGACAATTATGGGCGATTTGGTAGCAGATGATGTCTACCTGTTAAAATTCTTTGGGTCCTCGCTAACAGGCCTAGCTTTCGAATGGTATTCAAACCTGTCGGCCAGCTCTACTAGCAACTAGGTAGCTATGCAACAGAAGTTCCAGGAACAATTCCATGTTGCTGAAAGGGAGGTCACCGTGGTTGAGCTGTATGCCTCTAGGCAGAGAAATGACGAGATAGCCCTAGAGTATATCAAAAGATGGCAGAATCTTAGCATGAGATGCAAGTGTCTGCCACATCAAGAAGATGTAGTGCAAATCTACAAACAAAACTTGATGCAGGAGATCCTCAGAAATATGATCGGGATTGAAATCAACTGTTTCAACTGGCTAAATAATGTGGTGGTGGAGATTGAAGCTTTCATCTACAGCTCCCCTTCTGCTCCTACCGCTGCAACCCAAAAAGCTCGACCTACAGACAAGTGGCCAGCGCCCAAGGAAGTCCACATAATTGACTTCAAGGTGTTTGATAGACAAAAAGGAAAGGATAAAGGGGTTGCCAACCCTCTTTCGATGAAGCCAGCTAAGCAACAAGAAGGCTGTCACACCCCGAGATATGTAGCGGAAGTAAGTCGAGAACGTGAACAATCGGCAAGTTAAGCCTCACACTAGAATGACAATCAAAGCGCTAAACATTAACACATAAAAGAGTGAACACAAGGTGATATATAAGTCAAAATCCACTTTATTCCATCAAAATAATCAAAGTTTACAAACTCTTGACTCTTACATCATTGGACTCAAGAAAAAGAAAATTACATAGACATGACTTTTCATCTACTACAAATCGACTCATTACGCTGTAGCATTCTAGGGCTTTGCTCTTTCTTCATTCACTCTCAGATCTGCCACTTGCATAATCTGAATCCAACCCGCTAGAGTCTCCTTAAAAGATTAGAAAGTAAGAATGAGCACACTTCTCTAGTAGGTATCTTCGTATCAACATGAAGGTAATATTTAAGTAATTAGCATCTTAGCTCTAGAAGGTAAGGTAATGAAAACTTGATAAATCACACGAATAAAATCAAAGTAACACATTAGGCATGATATGATCAGGATAAGAGATATAAGAGCATGATTAAGTAAGACTATAGTAGCTTTGTTGAGGTCGGTATAGTCTATGCACATTCATCACTTCCCATTACTTTTAAGGATGAGGACTACTTTCGCTACCCAGTTCGGATAGTGGGTGGGTCGAGGTAGCCTTGAGCGCAGCTTCTCGCTCACTAGCTCCGTGATGATGGCCTGTCGCTCGAGATTGCAGCGTCTTCGACACTGCTAGACTAGGAGGTAGCTTGGATCCAACCTAAGTTGGTGTGTGATGATCTCTGGTGGGATTCCGGGGAGCTCGTCTTTGGACCAAGTGAACACGTCTTGGTTGGCAGTGAAGAAGCTTATGTAGGCTTCCTTATCCTGCTTGGACAGGGTGGCCATGATCCTTAGTGTTCTGCTTGGGTCTTCTCCCACCTGGATGAGGTATAGGTCCTTCGCTGGGGTGCTCGTGCTCGGACCTGAATCTTCCGTCCTGGCCTTCTTCTAGGGCGGTGCTTCCTCGGGCTATTGATCACGCGTTGAAAAGAGATAGCACATTCTGTACTCCCTTTGATCTTCTCGGACTTCCCCCACTCCACGAGGCATGGGGAACTTGAGTTTCTGGTGGTACGAGGAAGGGACGCCTCGAAGGGTCTCGAGGATTCCTTGCCCTATGATGACATTGTACCCGGTCATCGTGCGGACGATCGTGAAATCTGCTAGGAAGGTTACATCCTTGGGTGCGGTCTCGAATGTGATTGGCAGTGAGATGCATCCCTCCAGGTGGACCATTGTGCCAGAGAAGCCATACAGTGGTGTGTGGAACGACGTGATTTGGGACAAGTCTACACCCATAACCACAAGACAGTCGTACGAAATAACGTCGAGGTCGCTTCCGTTGTCAACCAGAATATGACGTACGGTACATTGATTGATGGTGGCTGAGACCACCAAAGCATCTGAATGGGGAGTGGTTACACCATCTAAATCATCGTCGGAGAAGACGATGGGATCCTTTAGGTGTTCTCGGGCGGCAACTTCCCATTGGGTGCTGTCACCTCACGCCACATTGTTGGTGGCTGATGTGTATCGTCGTCATCTGGTCACTATCTTCACCTGAGACTGGCCCCCCAGAGATTATCATGATCTCCTTTCCATTGGGTCCGTTGTCGATGGGCGGAGGGGTCTATTATCGCTTCTCCACGACCTTGGCGATGAACATGTTAAGTAGGCTTCGCTAGACAAGGTCCTTAATGGCGTCCTTCAGGTTGATGCACTCCGCCGTGTCATGGCCGTGGTCGCGATGGAAGCGGTAGTACTTCTTCTTGCTCCTCGTGCTCGGATCTGACTTCATCCTAGGAGGCCACTTGAGGAATGGCTCCTCGCAGATTTTCATGAGGATTTGGTCAGGAGGAACTGTTAGGGGCGTGTAGTTACGGTAGTTGCCCCTTTCCTTGTCTGGGAAATCACAGCGGTCTTAGTCCCTTTGCTCCCGCTTATTTCGCCCTTCGCGTGGTGAGTCAGTGGATCTCTTCCGATCGGACCTTTCAGTTCCGACTGTGCGGCCCAGGGCCGTAGTGTTCTCCTTGCATCGCACATGCTTCTACGCCAAAGCGAGGAGGTTAGTGAAGGTCGCCTGGGCTTCGACTTTGAGAGCTCGTTGAAGGATGTGGTCCCACGTCCCTTGAGTGAGTGCGGTGGTGGCTATGTTGATGTCGAGGTGTGGGATCCAGAGTGCCTCCGTCTGAAAATGGGAGACGAAGTCCCATAGTGTCTCTTCTCGCCCCTGCCTTAGAGCGAGCAGGGTCACTGCAGATTTGGCTACCTTTCGACATCCAATGAAGTTCTCCTTGAATAGCTTCTTGAGTTGCTGGAAGGAGGAAATGGTCTCGGTCTGTAGGGACTCGAAACACGCCCGGACGTTCTCCCGGAGAGTTGTAACGAACACCGGACACTTCACAGCATCCGAGACCTGGTGGAAGACTAGATGGGACACAAAGCTGTGCATGTCGTTGGCCAGGTCAGTGGTACCGTCGGACGGGGTAAAAGATGGCAGGTGTAGCTTGGGCAGAATGGGGGCTTCCATGATCTCCTTGGAGAAGGGAGCATGGAAGTCTTGATCCTCGTCAATGAGGCCCCGGTTCTTGGCGGCGAGGAGGACATCATCCAGGTACTGTACCTTGTCCACGATCTCGTCGATGCGTTGGAGCCACCGATCCATCTCTGAGTTGGAATGTAGTGGGCTGCACACCCTTGGTGTGAGCGACCTGCGCGATCGTCGTGTTCTTGCAATGGAGACACGGGAAGCATCCCGCGTCGGGCGAGCATTCGGGATGATCCGGGCCTCCTCATTCTGGTGCCGTTCGGGGGGAGAGAGTTGGGGGTTCACTTGCTGGTTCAAGAGGTCCTGACATAGCCCTGTCAGGGCCGCAATCTGTTGGCGAATCTCTTTGAGATCGCCCGACGTGACTTCAAGGCATAGATGAGTGGAAGATGCTTCCTGTGATCCATGTCGGGAGTTGGCTCCCTAGTGAGAACCGAACCCGCGGTTACTGGCATTGCGAAGACTCCCATGAGGTGCCATGGCTTTTCGCTTGGGTTCCCACAAACGACACCAAGAAGTGTAGAGGTAGAAATTTAGTTTCTATGCCATGTACCACCTTCTCTATTTGTTTATCGGGGAAGTCGTCCGGCACCCGTGGAAGCCTGCAAACACTAGAAGCTAAAGAGACGTCAAAAGGAGCCCTGGGCATTACCCCATGGGACAACCCTCCGATGCTTAAGTCAGCAACGGCTCAAGTAAAGAATAGAGAAGAGCAGAAGGGAGAGAGAAGGATGGAGGTCATCGTAGTAGATCTGAGAGATGTGTAGGCCCTCCAGATGAGTGCTCGTCACTCCCAGTGGTCACTCAATGAGTGCTCGCTGGGTGGTAAGGTAGTGCAAGGGGGGAATTCTCTCTCTGGGAGTGTAGACGTGTGTGACGTCTCTATCGCAGTAGTCAAGCGAGTGGCTTTATTCTCTGTGTGAAGCTCTTGGCAGAAGTTCCACCATGTCCTTCTCTCCTCTGTAGAGGTCCCTTTTATAGGGGGTTGCCCTGGAGTTGGAGACCTATCCCTTAACAGGGAAGGGCGTAAGTAGTGGAGTAACATCTCCCATGATCGTAGTGGGAGTTTCCCGTTGAAGGGTGAGTACCCTAGAGTCGATCGATCCTTGGGCGAGTCTTACGATGCTCGTGGGGCGTGCTCGCCTCTTCTGGGGTAGGAGCCAACATTGTGGGAGGTAACGGTCAGTCGACGGAGGGTCCTTCGACAGTCATTACGCCTGGGCCACAGCCTTCATAGTGCTGTCGAATCTAATGTCGAGTCGTATTGGGCCATGTTTCATGGGCTGTAGTTGTTGCGGACCATTATGCGCGTCGGCAGGGCTTGGGCCGACTTGGGCTTACGGTAGATGGGCCCATTATGGGCCGAGCCGGATTTACGCTCCTTACAACTAATCTATAACTGCTCCAATTTTTAATTATTACAGAAAAATAACCATCCTAAAATTTAAAAATTAGAGTCAGCATTCCTTAGATGCACTGAGTACAAAAATCCTATTCTCCATAATACATTGACATACACAAACACTCACCATTATACCACACATGAGTATATAAATTTTACCCCTTTTAACATAAACATAAATAGAGCATAGTTTCCCTCATAGTGAATGGGATCTTGAGGAGGGACCTCATAGGATGGGTCAAATTGACCCTCCTCACAACTGTCATACGTGTACTCATAGTTGGCCATGTTGATAATTTTACCTGAATAAAGCTTCATGAGTAATATGAGGGATTATTTAAACAAAAATAGCTACCAAATAATCACTCAAGTTGGTTATCAAATAAGTTGCCAAACAAGTTATGATGCTTACAGAAGGTTTTAGTGTTCTTTGATGTAATGCAAGGGTGGATTTTAAAGGAGTAGTTAGCCCTCTTTCAATGTAGATCCTAGTTTCAATTTAAGTGTAATCTTGGCATTAACTAGGTTCTTTCTCTCTCTTCACCAATGCATGGGTTAACTAACTCCGGGGTGCTTCAAAGGGTACAACCAGCCTAGCTTCCATGAGGGAATCTACGGGCGCGAGGACTTACGGAGGCATTGGTCAAGGAATTTCCAATCCAAAGTGACAAAATGCTTAATGGAGGATCCTTCCTTTCCCAAGAGAGTGTAGGGGATCCTAAAAGTGTGGAGAGAGGAGGTCTCTCAACCAAATGTCCTAGAGTGCAGGCTAAAACAAGCAGGATCAATCAATAATATAGAGATAATCAATAATCCAATCAATCAAGCCAAAATAACAACAAATGTAGCAGTTCTGTGAAAACAGAGGGAAATAGCAACCACATAGTGGTCACTGTATCAGTGAATAGCGATTGAGTGACAGCTACTGAAAACGTGACTTGCGCCTCTGTGAAGGGGCGCTAATAGCAGTAGATAGTGAACGTCTGTAGGAATAAGTCAACAGTGACTCAGAATTGGTGCCTTGGAGTTAGGCGCTGAATATGTGAATGAAGTCTCTATGAAGCGGCACGGACTATGAAAATAGCAAATAATATGAAAATAACGAAAAGAGCGCCTTTGTGAGAGGTCACTGACTCAGAAATAGCGGCTGGTGGGCAGCCGGTGAATCAGTTTCAATGAAACAGAAGGCAATATAAAGCTACCAGAAATCAAATTTGCTTTTTTAAAAATGCTATAGACTGTTCAAAAATTGGCTAATCAAGTGGGAGGTGTGCACGTGGCGCATAGGGGGAGTGTGCTACATGGAGCATAAAGGAGGGGCACACGTGGGTGCCAAAAGGAGGGGCACGCGAGGGTGCCAATGGGAGGGGTGCATGTGGGTGCCAAAGGAGGGGTAATCAGAATAGAAACAGCAAGTGTTCCACCATGATAGCCAATTTGTGAACGTGTCACATAGATGTTTTACGAAAATGAGGATTAATTTGTATGGAAAGGATTGATTAATAAACTCGCCTGAACGAAATAGAAGCCCTTGCCTGCCGGGAGGTGCTCCTTCAGCTCGAAGAAATAATGGAAGAGATCCAGTAAATGAATGATCCTATACTGACGGCAAAGGAAGCGGAAGGAATAAAGGAGCAGATAAGAATTGGCAATCAACTAGATGGGAGCCAACACGAAAAAGTTGAGAAGGTCGGCAACAAAGGTGTGGAGAGGAAGGCGAAATCCACTCCTCTATGACATAAGAAAGGAACAAAAATACCCAGAACGAGAATCCATGCATGTTTCGTGAGGAGTTGGAGCGACAAAATGGTACTTCCAGGGCAAGCGATACTAGCACTCTAGCCGCTTCACCTCCGCCTCTCCTAGCTCGCTACACTTTGGGTCCGGCGGCACCATTGTGGCCCCCGCAGCGCACCCACCATCCGGTCCCTTGACCTCTAGACGCTGGTCTACCATAGAATAAGAAGAGGAACTCAGAGAAGATGACTTTGAAGACCCTGGGGGAAGGGGGAGCTGCTGAATCATCGCTGCGGTAGCCTCCACCAATGCTGCAAATGTCACGGCAAGTCCCTGCTCCTTCGCCTTACCTTTACGGTGCATGAAGAATCCCAAGCACGATAGCGATGGAGAGTAAAACCCTAAGGAAATGGGGGTTTGGCACGCAAACAGTGAACAATGCCTATAACCCCTAACGAGAGGCGACGCAACATTCCGACCTCCAAAGAAAAAAGGGGCGCCTCCTCACTTCGAATCTGCCAAGATTACCATCATTACGGGCACAGATAACCATGCCATGTGGCCCTCTGTCACGATCGGATCTCCACCCACCCGAGCCACAATAGTCTAACCCTAACGGTTACTCAACCGAGCCTGACCTTGCTCGGGAGTAGGAGGGGGACAAGTGGAGAGGGGGATTTCCGCAGCCCATGTATGAGTGGCCAAACGTGGTCCTACCAGACCAAACGAGGCCCAGTTCCCCTAAGTGACAGCTCGTCGAGCCCACTTATGATAAAATAAGCCCAATAAGTCACTCAGAATCAAGTGCTTCCTAGGCGGCCTCCAGGCTCAGAAGTCTGAGCGTCAGTCCGATCGTGAAGGTCGCCCATCGCGACCTCCCGCCCCTCACCCGAGCTACGCCTCCATCACTTGGGTAGGAGTCGGTGCTTCATGCTTGGGCCGACCGACGAACGCTTATCCAACCCGCCTCTGAGAGTCCTCGAATATCAAAAGGTTATAAGGATAAGGGATGCCAAGAGTCCTCAGGCCTTAAAGAGCCCACGTCGAGGGTGTAACCCCCTCGAACTCCTCCGCTTGTGGGTGTTGTCCCCCCCCTTGATGTGCTTTGAACCTTTGTACCTATTTAACATGCAACTTGGCATTCACACAATCACTTGATCAATGGTATGTAGCTTGACATCTTCAAACCCTGGGGCATAACACTAGAAAATGAAAAGTGCAGAACTGTGCAACTATGATGATTTGCAAAAAATAGGATGGGAGAACTACAAGTAGAGACAATGAAATCAAGCCCAGAAAGATGGAAACAAAAGCTAATACTTCCCTCTTTAGGTCAAGGTCGAAGAAACGGGATGACGGTGCAGCATGGCTTTGCCTCAAACCAAAGAAGAACCCCCTGTTGCGTACTACGAACTGGGCATCTATTTATAGGAGCAGAAGAGTCCCAGGGTTTAAGTCTCAGATAAACACCCAAAATAGGGGATTTAGATGCACAAAACTCTAGATAATAGTGGGAATAAGTGTCCTGGATCAATTAGAGTTGATCTAGAAGCTTCTTCTAAGAGAAAATAGATCAAACAAGGGCTCCAAAGAGTCCTCAGGTGAAGAAATCAGAGTTCAGGACGTTTTGGACTCTCTATTTGGCAAACGGTCTATTACACGGCTACTAGGGAACCAAACGATCATGGGAGGACCGCAAGGGAATGGCAAATGGTCTAGGGGGTGACCGCATGGCTTTAGAGGGTGAAACGGGGTGAATCAGGCTCAAGAAGGGAGGTAGCGGTCTTGGGTAGGCCTCTACCATCCAGTAGTGGTCTACCCTCGACCACTATCTAATGATTTTTTCTTTTTTTATTTGAAAAAGGTAGGTAGCGGTCATTGGGTGACCGCTACCTCATGGTAGCGGTCACCATATGACCACTACCATAGGGTCGGTTTGGCTTCTACGCGGGTTCATCCCGGATGCCCGTTTGAGCTCCGAATTGGCCCGAAATGATCCCGTGAGATGGGAAATTGAAGATAAGAGCTTCCAAAGCTCAATGGGCTTAAAAAATAGCCATGAAATGCGCTCGAGATAGGCTCCAAGAAGGTTCTAAAATAATGGTTAATTCAAGGCATCATAGAGGTGAATAAGAGAAATAGCTCAACTTGTAGGCTGAAAACAAGTGTCAACAGTAGACTTACATGCTAGCAAGTATTTCAGTGCAATCCCTCACCATGTCATTAAAACTCTCATGGGCACTAGAACTTTTCGGGCACTCTCCCCAGGACCAGACCGGCTCCTTTGGTGTGTTGGCATTGAAGGATGTATCAAAGATCCTACGAAATCTAGACATCCACAATATTTAATGGCCAAGAGTACCAAGGTCAAGCTATGTAGCCAAGGTAAGATGCGTGGGAATAAGGATTTCTTGAAGA
>JANBPO010005144.1:0-18192 GCA_024336825.1 Amorphophallus titanum | reverse complement strand
TAAATATGATACCATGATCAAGCAAGACTATAATATGACCTTTCAATAACGAGAATGTACTTTTCATGTAATGAGAATGCACTTTCATAACCTTAGAAAGGTTATGCATAAGGAAGTCATATAACAAGCAAGCATGTATAATTTTATGAGATTGTCTCGTGAATTTCACTCATTTATAAAAAAAGTACTCCCAGTGCAATGTGACGCTAGTAATCAGTATACCCCATGGTTAACAGTATGTTTCTGGCCATCTCCTGAGGGGAATAGACAGGAGCCCTTGGACACTGTCTGTGTCCGTCCTTGCATCTTCAAGTTATAAATCAAGTTACTTCCACGAGAAATAATAAAGTAGGCTAATCATATCAAATTCAAATAATAGTTTTATGGCGATAAAACTATGGTAAGAATGCACCAAAATGAACATGTGAGGTCAAGAATGACTTAGTAAGAATATTATGCCATGGAGGAATTCTGACATTATAACGATGCATTAATCAATTACCATAATTTATTCGTTACTTAATGATTAAAGTTTTTGGTGCTAGATAATCAGAAGATCACCTGTGAATAGAGCAAGATCAACCCTAGGGTCAAACCTCGGGTTAGTCAGAAGGATGACAGAATGCGGTTCAATGAGGACCGCTATCTTAAGGTAGCAGTCGAGTGTAGTCTGCTATCTGACCATGCATAGAAGGTGAGTCAACGCAGGAAAGAGTTGGGTCGACGTGATGAAAAAACTGGCAGAACGTAGTTCAAAGATAGCCTCCAACATGAGGTAGCGGTCAAGTCCAGGCCGCGATCAAGAGTGGAGTCAATGCAAGAAAGGAAAGGGGTTGACTCACCCAAAAGTCTGCTGACTGAACAAGGTCACAGTCATTGGCTAGCTGCTATCTTCAGGTAGTAGTTGCTTCCTGGCCGCGATCTTAACAGAGTGCAAGAAAACATAGAAAACTCTTGTGCTCTCTAGACTTTTGGGTTTTTAGGATACAACCAGCACAACTTCCTAGTGGGAATCCTAGGCTCATGGAGTCTTACGGAGACCTTGAAACAAGATAACCTAATCTAACATGAAGGAATATCTGACAGAGAGACTCTCAAGCCCAAGAAGGTTTCTTATCAAGTGCAAGTGATCTAATAGCAAATGTACTGGAGTACATGCTATATGCAAAGTAATAAAACAGAAATAAGATAAGAAGAGAATAAGTAAGAACCGAATCAAGGTGTAACTAAGTCATGGAAACTCCTTTAAGTACAAAATTGTAGGGGTTCATTTGTGAAACTAACATATCATGAAAATAATTTTTCCTTCTAGCATGAGAGGCATGCCGCCCAAGTTCGACAAGTTCAACGGGAAGGGATCCCCAAGGGAACATGTCGCATACTACATGACCGTCATGGGTGGCCCGGCAATCAGTTCACAATTTCCCCTGATCTCCTGATGGCCATGAAACCCTCCGGCCCCATGGTATGAACATACCAACCATCCTCCTCTCTCCCTCAAAGCTTCTATCACATCCTCCGATTGAGGCTTGCCTTCAAGAAGAGAAACCCACAGGCAGCACTCCAACCATAAGGATCGTTGCTTCACCCAGTCCTCCGAAAAGGACACAGTCGACAGTACCTGGCGAGGCAACCCTCTGGTCAGAAATCCCGACAACTAGATGACCACCTCCACAAAGGATCGTTGATCCCTCCACGTCGGCCACCTTGTACAATAGGATTGACACTCCACAACAAGCCCTACACCGGAGCTTCCCTCTATAGAACCTCTGGTGATGCCCTCTGTTGAGACACTAGCAACATTAGGGTCTCCGACTATTAATTCTAGGGTGGACAGACGAAGCAACAGGAGGCCTGGAGCATTCGCCGGCCGACACCACAGGGCATCTGCCCAACAAGGTCCGGTTGGCCCCCAATGCGACCACCGGCATACCCCTTGACCTCTCACCTCACCCCACTCGCACATTGTGTCCTTGTCAGTTAGACATCCGATAAAATTGCAATGATAAGCCAGGTATTAATCCCACATTTAGATATCCAATGTAGTCATAAGAACAATGACTAAACACGAAAAGGCAACATTTCAGTATGAACGTCGTACAGTCAACAATTAGTTTTGGTTGGCAAGAGTAGGATGGCATAGAACATACAATTTATCAATGACATGAACGTGATGATAATCTTTGAACTCTGTGAAGATGTTTAAGATCCAGAGGTTTTCCAACATGGCAGTTTAAAATGCTTTCTGAAATAATCAATTGAATAGTAGACTAGATACTTTTTTTTAATAAACATGACAGAGAAATCTCATACAGCATGAGAACACCAAAAATAGCATTTTTGAAGGAAACTGACTGACCAGGATATGGGGATGAAATAGGAATAGATGTAAGAAAACTTTAGATCAGACCAAGTCGATTGGTGCTTTAGTGTCTCTCCTTTCCTTCTCATTTGGAAGAAAGGACTGGATAAACTTTCATTTATAAGAGTTACAGACTACATCTACAGAAGAGAGGCAAGGCATGTAAATAAAAGAAAAGAAGAAATAGCCTATATATATGTCCATGGTAATTTTCCATTTTTTACAGCCAAAAAATGTACAACATCAAAACCTGACTTCAACCAGGGTTGACAGTATCGGCCGAAACAGCCTCCTTGGAGGGTGCGCCCCTCTTCCCCACTCTCCATGTTGTTCTTCTTCTTCCTCTAGCAATCCAGGGTGTGAGACTCTTTCTACCTTCCCCTCTCATGCTCTAAGTTCCCTTTCTGAAGCTGCCGTCGCCGCCACCGCCATCAGAGTTCTGTCTCCATCAGGACAAAACTCTACCTCCGTGGGTCTATCTTTTTCTATTGTTCTCTGATCGAGCTACAAGTTTGGGAGCTTGTTCCTTTGTCTGTTATCTTTCTGATGTCTGTCACATTAGTTGTAGACTGGGTGTACGACTGGTTCAAGCATTCTGCATATCTTCAGTTATGATTGATCAAATGTTGACATGTTGGCAGTGCTATTATTGGCAGAGCAAAAGATTCATGCAATTTTCCCAAATGCAACTATATTTGGCTCTGGCAGTTGTCTCAGTCATTAATGCAATAACCATGAGGTTGCAGGATTGACTTCACCCATTGACACCTGCTATGCACACCAACGTAGTAGTCAAGACTAGATGTCATATTCCATATCTGAGGTGGTACATAGTCTGGGGGCTTTACTATAACTCGTCCTCACACCTGCCAATGTGACTCTGAGGCTGTGTACTGCACTAAGGTAGGGTGTAATAAGTAATAGCAATTCTGCTGTGCTAACAGGGCACAAGGGCGGGGTATCTCTCAGTAATCCAAAAAGGAGCATAAACCTCGTTGGCCCATTTCATTTCTAGCTGAGAAGAATTCCAAGCTGTTCATGCGCCAAAATAGCATCCTGATGCATGTCATATTTGCTGGATAACTATTGAGTATACACGAGATGTTTGTGTGGTTGAGTCAGACTTGTCTCTGCAATTTCTATCTTGCTATCTTTGGCTTTACTGACCTCTAGAAAGGGGGAAATGCACTTCCTTGTCATTGGCAACTAAAAGGGCAAGGAGAAGAGTTTAAGAAAAAAGAAGGAATCTGTACCGTCTTGACCTAATGGAACCGCCTAATGTAGTAGATATGTCTGGGGAAGATAACACCTGACCCTGGTGAGGGTCGTGAGACCAAAAAGAGAGAAGAAAAACCAGCTTGTGTAGCTCCCTTATCTCTTACATTAATAGTAAGTTTTACTCACATCAACAACTGAATTACCTTGGTTAATAATGTTATCTTATTCAGATAGCACCAGGTATATGCTACCGAGCAGCTCTAGTCACTACTGAAGAAAATACATTAGCTCGGAAACAAGTCATTTTTTGTTCTGAAGTCAATATCAAGTATTTTCCCGTGCTCCAGAAACATTTAAAATTGCATTCAGTAGTGGCCATCCTTCTCGAAAGCCAATAAATTTCCTAAATTCATTCAATCCTATGATTCAAATTATTATGACTCACTAAATTCTCATAGAATTTAACAAATCAAATTACAACTATGAAGATACCAATAATGAAGAAACTAATAAATTCAGATAATTGACGTAAAACAAATTCTGGTGAGACAAAAGATAATCTCTCGCATTCTGAAAGAGAAGAAATTTAAAAAAACTATAAATCCTATAGGCAGAGAGAGAGTAAGCCGGCCCACCATCAAAAACCAAATTCTGTGTGCGTCTATGTGAGAGAGAGAGAGTGTGAGACCAACTGTGGTCAAAGCGAGGCGAGGTAGGGCGGGACGGGGCGAGGCGAGCAGTCGCCGCCTCACCTCGCCTTAGCGCCTAGGCACGCCTTTGACTACATAGATCACCTTGTCCCCTTCAAGATTCCACCTCTTAGCCCATGGCTCATGAGGAGGTGAACACTACCTGGCAATCCCACAGAAGCATGGATCCTCCTAGTGACTTTAGCCCACACCTCCCTTGAGAAGGAGCATCATACAAAGAGATGGTCCTTAGTCTCATCCTCTTCCCCACACAAGTGGGTAAACAAGGGAAATTCCGGAAGGAAAGAAGCAACCCTGTCACAAGTGGGTAGATTGCCATGAGAAATCCTCCACATAAACACCTTCACCTTCAAAAGACTTCGGGGAGACCAGATCTATGAAGCCAAGTTATGCTGCCAACCTCCATCTAATAACTAATAAGAGAAAGTATGTTGAACTGACTGAGAAGTGGCCCTCCTTTTCCCACCTCCAGCACCACTGGTCCTCTCTATCAGCCACTAGAGTAAAATCAAGAAAGAGGACGAGCAACCCCTCAAGTTGGTCCACCTCCTCTATCCTATGATACCTCCTCAAAGGTAGTGCCCATGTCCCACTTGGAAGCTGTGAGTCAAAAGGCTGGGCTATTGAAGCCAAAGGATCAGTAGCAATGGCAAAGAGCATTGGGAAGGTCTCTTCTATGGTGAAGTCTCCACACCACCTGTCTCTCCAGAATCATGAAGTCCCTGGTTGACAAGATGCCTCTCCAACTAGATGAGATATTATGCCGATATAGAACACAAAAGATACTCCAAATTCAACAAAGACAGCTTTATAACCTTATTCAAAGCTTGAATTAAAGCTGGAACTACACTATGCATCCTCAACATCCACTAAAGGAGGTCATTTGACTAGGACTCATATTGTATCCCTATTGCACTATAGAGTATAGACAAAATGTATGCACAGATAATTCATAGCATAGTCAGGCATGAGATGGTATCCCATACAAGGATGGCAGTATCGGTTTGTTACTGAATGAAATATAAGGAAATTTTGCAACGAAAATAATTCGCCACTAACTTGTCACTAATCTGTGACTATTTCTTCCGCTATTGTTACACCGCTAAAGATCCATCACTAAATTGTCACAAATATGCTGCAAATAAACCCTTAAGATAGTCACCAATCCCTCTCAAATCTATCGCAAAACATAGTCGCATAGATCGCTGAAAAGTTATTTTATTGGTCGTTAATCCCTCTCAAATCTGTCGCAAAATATAGTCGCATAGATCTTTGAAGAGCTATCTTATTAGTCACTATCTCTCTCAAATTCGTCGCAAATAAAGTTGTATAGATCGTTGAAAAGCTATCTTATCAGTCGCTAATCTCTCTCCAATCCGTCGTAAAACATAGTCGCATAGATCGCTGAAGAGCTATCTTATCGGTCGCTAATCCCTCTCAAATTCATCACAAACAAAGTCGAATAGATCACTGAAAAGCTATCTTATCAGTCGCTAATCCCTCTCAAATCCATCGCAAAATATAGTCGCATAGATCGCTGAAGCGCTATCTTATCAGTCACTAATCTCTCTTGGAGAGGGGTACATTTGCGGCCCAAAGAGTATGTGGCCCAGTACGGCCCGACAGGACCCACAGAGCCCAATGAGTGACAGCCCCCTTATTGAGCCCACTCATCAGGAATTCCAGCTCGCTCAGACCGACGTAGCCCATACAGCTTCCTAGTTCAGGGGCCCAAACAACGGTTGCTTAGGGAAAGCCCAAGGGGCGACCGAGCGTAACTGACCAAGGGAAGACCGGGGGTTAAGACAAGGGTAAACACCCTTGAACGGGGGAGAACCCACATTTAGGGGGTAACATCCCCTAAACACTCCCTCTTCCCCTGCCCCAGAAAGAGAATGAACCATTATATAAACCCAAGAAAAGCTCTCTAGAAAGGTAAGTCATTTTGAACACTCTTGGCCACCCATATTGGTGGAGAGTGATCTCATGTCCACCCCTTGTCTCCTTCTTCTCCCCCTTTGCGTAAAGCTCTACTATCTTGCTAACTTAGGCATCAAAGAGTTTTTTCCCGGGTTGCTCCCCTAGGCCCCCTGATCCTTTTCTTCTCGCGTTGCAAAGTTTTACTATAGTGTGGCTGTAATTAGTGATTTCCCTCAATCAGACGGCTCAGGCTTCAACACGAGAGCATGCCTCTTCATCTGGCGCTGTCTATGAAAAATGAGGAAAAAATCAATATGGTGCGAAGGAGCAACAGTAGGAGAAACATTGGTGATAAAGAGAAGGCACTGGTGGCCGTGGATAGGGAACTTGCACCGTCGCACTCTTCGACTGACGACTTCACCACCAGAGTGCAGTTCCATGTAATAAACTCTGACACATTATACAAGGCGTTATTGGTTCGGCCATGGCTGCATCAGAATCAGGTGGTGGCCTCTACCCTCCACCAGTGCATAAAATACCCTCGAAATGGGAAAGAAGAAAGAGTGTTCACTTATTTACACCCTTTCGAGGTGTTTGAATGCCACTTGCTAGATGCATATCTATATCTAGAAAAACCGAAGAAGCCCAACCCTCTACCCCAGGACAAGGGGAAGAAGAAACTAGAAGCTGGCGACTGGTTCCCTCCGCCGTCGCTGGACTACATGGCTCCCCCATAAGTGTCACTTATATTCAAAGAAGAAGGAGATCTCAGGGCAATTCAGCTCAACATTCACCCTAAACCAGGGACATTAAAACTTGAAGAATTATTTGGGGATGTCAGGATCTCGCCTGGGATCATGAAGCCCACAATTGATATAGACTATCAGATAGTCGAAGTACTAAAATCTCTAGAGGTCCCCAATCTTGATGGCCAGTCTACCATGTTTTATATGGCCAAGGAGTGGCATGCAAAAGAGGACGATGATTGCAGATTTCCTGAAGAGATGCAAGATCCACTCATCTCAATTATGGGACTCCCATATATAATTGTTCGTGCAATCAAGTTGGCCAGGAAACAACAAATTCCCTTCTATCAACCCTCCAACCAGAATAAAATGTTCAAAGAACTGTGGTATCCACCGAATATGGATAGAAGACTCCTACAGATTACTCAACACTCGGGGCTAGGTTTCTCTGTTGAAGACTGCCAAGAAATTGACTTGATTTTCATCTGCACTGTAACAAGTGAAGACCGCCTAGAGGTAATTAATGATGAATACATAGGGGACTATGAACTAACCAAGCCATCGACTGAATTAAAAGGCCCCGGCCCCCTCTGGCCGTGGGCACACAATGATTCGCAAGAGTCAAAAGTTGAAGAAAACCATCCCGCCCCTAAGGGCGTCCTACCTATAAGTCAGCACTCAAGCTGCACAGAATATACACCATCAATAGTAGGGCTGTTTCTCCAGCCTGATAAACAGCCAACCTGCTCAGAAGATGGTGAAGATGAAGTCCCGCCATCAGGTGAAGGAGGGCAAGAGCATATCTACGAAGCCCTTGAAGTTGAAGAGGATGACGAAGGCTTCGTCAACCTACAGCTGACTCCCCCAAAAATAGAAGATGGCCGCCAAGCCACTGTCGATGAATTAGTCAAAATAAACCTCGGCACAGAAGATGATCCCAAGCCAACCTTCCTTAGTGCCCTCTTGCCACATGAAGAAAAGGGGGAATGCGTCGGGGCGTAACAGCTACTAATTCTCTTATCTGCATCATCTATTGTTGTTGGGATATTATTCTCCTATTACGGTTACTGCTATAGCCTGTTGCTACTATCGTCTTCTACTGCTACTACAGTGGTATTCTGATTAATTCTTCTCTGTTCGTCTTCGATCTCTTCAGTCAAAGGTAGGTTTTCTCCTAATCCCAAACTAAGCCTTGATTAAAACACATAAAGACAACTACCATGATCTTGCATATTTGTTTCTTGTTAATCTTTCATATATTTTAGTGTATTTTCACGTTTTTGCATGCTAAGGAATCAGCGACCAAGCCAGTGGTCGCTATTTCGTATTTCATGAATCAACGACCAAGCAAGTGGTCACTATTTCATATTTTCCTGAATCAGCGACCAAGCCAGTGGTCGCTATTTCCTGAATTGACTTGGTATATTTAATAAGGGTAGCATTTTTAAAATTGAATAACTTTGGAACCATGCAATTAAAAATCATGATATGCATATTCTTAGATTCCCTGTATTTTTCTCTACATTACCATGCCTTTAGTTTTCCAAAAATACTCTTAGATTGAAAGTGACATTGTTCATCCCCCTAATGAACAGTAACGAGAAAACTAGAACTGTATTGAGTCTATAAACGCATCCAGTAGATGCAGGGCAGCTTGTACACCTGGAAACAAACAAAAATAGAATTGGTGACCATGACTGAGTCACCCATTAAAGAACCTGTGCCCCTTCGAGAAGGTGCCATTTCCTTTATTTTCTGAATAATGTATATATGTATAGAAATAAATAAAAGAATTGGTACTGAATATCATGGCAAATTAAAGATACTGCGCCTCTCAAAAGAGTCGCCAGTTATCTGGTAATTAACGTAACTCTGGAAAATTTTATGAAATAATGTCTATATAGTGGGCCCTAATTCTAATTAGTGGCCAGTGTTAGGGCGCCATTTTCTGTGACTGTTTCCTTCGCTTGTTTTTGATCCTACACCGCTAGATCTTTGGCACCACTATCTCACGCACGAGACTTGGTCCTTGTTTTGCTTTCTATCATTTACACCTCCACTCTTGGTGATGATTGGACCTTCCACGGGATATTCCTTCCTTCAGACTGGTACTTTCTACATTGACACCTCCGTAAGCCTATGCTCGCCTTGGATTCCCTTAAGACAGCCGAGCAGGTTGTACCCTAAAAATTTTGAAACCCCTTGAATGCTGTGTCACTCTGAAGAAACATGGTAGCCTAGCCCTCATAGAGTGTTGTTTTCGGCCTGTGTTAGTAGTGTTGTCTGTACCCTGGAATGGGCGACCAGTCTAGGGGACAGAATGATGTAAGGGGGAGATATGAAGAGGGAGAGAGTGTAAAGAACGTCAAGTCAGGAAAGTTTGATTTAAAGGGGAGAAAGTGTCAAGTCATTGTGAATAAGGGGGAGAGAGTGTCTTGTCATTGTGAATAATGTAGTGTCAAGTCGGGAGAGATTGATAAGCTTGTTTATCTATTCAAAATGACTTATTCATCATAATGACTTATCTATCATGAATACTTTTCATTTATAGTTCACAATAACTTATAGTTGCCATCATCAAAAAGGGGGAGAATGTTGTACACCTCTTGTTTTGATGATGACAAACTATAAGTCATTATATCCACTAATTCATTAAATTTAGCTCTTATGCATTATATAAATGTGAAATGCAGGTGTCAAGGTCAAAGTAATTCAAGAAAACGGAAGAGAAGTAGTCAAAAGTCTCAAAAGAACAAGAGTTCTGCATCTATAATGCAGGAGTCGACTTCCAGGGGATTGGAAGTCGACCACAACTGGCAGACAGAACCACGAGTTTCTGGGATCATTCAGAAGTCAACTCTGAGGGCTCCGGAAGTTGACTTTCACTGTAGATGCGTGTTGTAAACCCTAAAATGGACCCATTTGTTGCAAGATCCGATACCCAAGTCGTGGATCCATTTTGACACACACATAGAGGGTCCAAATGTGCCAAGAAACATGGTTTTTATCAGATTTTATTACTTCACATGCAGTAGACCTGGTCTTCAACCTCTTAGCAGAAAAATAGGAGTTTTTCCCACCTGTTCTCCAACTAACTAGCAGATATTTTGGGTGCTTTTCAAATTGAAAATAGGTGGCGGGATGGCTAAAAAAGGAAAGGCAACAGCGAACCAAAAAGAAGGAAGCTGCTGGAAAAAAAAAGGAGTCTGCATCTCGTGGGAAGGCAAGATAGAAAGGGCTTGCGCGACCCAGATCAAGGAGAAGAAGGAGAGAAAGAAAACTAGAGGAGCGCCAGGAGATCCAGAGTTGCAGCACGACCTCTACAAGCGGAAGAGCAGCAATAATAGAAGAGTAGCAGCATCAAAAGAGCAGCAGCAGGAGAAGCACCAGCAGCATCACCAGATCAGCTAAGATTTGGAATTAGAGAAGAAGCCTGGCAAACTTCATCTACAGATCAAGATACCTAATCATCAGGAGAATTATACACTCGATCTGTGTTCATACTTTTGTTCAATCTTTCATTTTCCTTTTTTTTATGTTAATCAAGCTGTTCATCAGCGGAGTGTTCAGATCAAGCTAGGGTGCTTGGATCTGGGGTTAATCAAGCTGTGAGTCAGCGGAGTGTTCAAGCTGTGATCATCCACAATGACAATGTCACACCCCGTACTCTATACCATCGAGGTATTGTCCGCTTTGGCCTACCGGCCTCAAGGAGAAAATATACCCAACAAAATCTTGAATAGTCATCCACAATGACAATGTCACACCCCGTACTCTATACCATCGAGGTATTGTCCGCTTTGGCCTACCGGCCTCAAGGTTTTATCCTCTTCTGACAGTGATCGGCTCCAGAATGGAGGACTTCCCGGGCAGGTCACCCATCCCGATACTACTCCCCATTAAGCATGCTTAACTTCGGAGTTCTTTACAAGAACTGAGTCGATACTTCAAAAGGCTCCTCGGTGATATAAAGTACAACTTAACTATATTTGAGGGTGTTAAAAACTAAGTCCTAAAAATTCGTAAAAATAGTCAAAATGATCCTGGCAAAGCGTACAATGCAACTGCAGTGACCACGAGTCGAGGAACTGAAGGGTAAAAGGGTCGAAGTGTTCTCGACTCGGGAGCTATAAAAGTAGTTTGAAACTCTTCTAAAAGGATCCAAAAACTCAATAAAGATCCGCCAAAGATCCGGGGTGTTACACTAGAGGTCGTCGGGCTACGACTAGTGCTTCCATCACAAGGAAAGAGAAAAGAACTCTATTGGGATATAAAAATGAGTCACAGTTTGTAAAATAATTTAGACATGGCGAATATGTAATATTAAAACATAACTAAATCAATAGGCTAACATTTGAATTCTGTAGGAATTAAACGGCGAAGAAAGGGTCGCTCCGGTACTTAAGCGGTCTAATGACTGGCTGCTCAATAGATCTAAGCGTTATAGAAATTAAAGTGGATGCTCAGAGACCAGATCTCTACAGATAATATGTCTGTATATGATCCAGAGGGGGGTGAATGGATCGATCACCCTCTAAAACTTGAACTGCAGTAGAATCAAATGCAGAATAAAAACAAACTACTACAGGACAGTCGAAGAACACTAAATCACAACCAAACTATAATAGATCTGGCTGATCTGCTCATACACGATCCTAAACAAACATCTATCGCGCAATGATCAGAAGAGATAGACAATGTAAACGACAAGACAATCGCACAGTAGACAGGGATTTTTAAGGTGGTTCGATCTCAAGCCCGAGATCTACGTCCACCCTACACTCCAAACCACAATGTGGCTTCTACCGCTGATACACAGCTTCACTGATCCACAACTTCGGGGTCAAAACCCTACAACCGCTGGGCCTTACAGCTTATGCCGTCTAGAGGAATCCTCCTCTGCCCTCTGAGCCTCACAGCTTGCTGTCCAGAGGAATCCTCCTCTGCCCGCTGAGCCTCACAGCTTGCTCTGCTGATACACAACTTAAAAAAGGAGTTTCAGAAAATAAAAGAAATGAACAAGAAAAACATAAATCCCTTCAAGGGAATGTAGCTCAAACAATTGAGCAGACTCAGCTCCGGTTCTGAACCAGGAGACTGAAGAACAATCTCTCACAGCTAATCTCTCACACACCACACTCTCAACTCTCCCTTTCCTCTCTTCCTCTTCTTCTTTCCTCTTCTCTTCTTTTCCTTCTCTTCTCTTCTTTCTCTTTTCTCTGGATCGAGCTCACTCCTCTCTGCTTCTACTCTTCTAAAAATTATGCACGATCACCTTCTCCAGAAGGAGAAGTCTTCTTTTTATAGCAGTAGCAGAAGGGCGTGTGTCTTCCATGAGTCCCCGCCCTGGAGCCTTGACACAAGGCAGCATCTCACCATGTCGCTTTACACGTGTCACGATCCTGGCACAGCCTCCAGCTTTGGATCACATGCCATTCTTATCCTCCTCAAAAAGTATCTGTCATTATAGAAGAATGACATCAGTTCTGGACAGTTAGAACTATTCTATAAACAGAAAGAAAAGCTGCATGGAGCTACTGATGTGACACCACTCCTTGGGGTGATGGTCACAAGACCACTCCTTGGGGTGATGGTCACAAGACCGAGTAACCCTTGGACCTAGCAAGCAAGCATTGCACGGACCGGTGATTTCAATCGAGCGGACTCACTCGCATAGCACACACTAGTGCCCGTAGGTGAACCGGCGATGGCGGGGAGGGTTTGAAGTGAGACCTTGCTATTCTGGGGGTATGGCTAGCTTGGGACAGACCCCTAAGGGCCTGGGATGCCCACTCTCATGGGTGGCCAGCACGCTGAGGGCATGGAATGTAGTGTCTCGCTTACAACTCACCCATGGTGGTCACTCGATTGATTGGCCTTTTGGACCAGGCACTCACTCACCACCGATGGGCAACCAAAGCGATACTAAATAAGTAACTTTTAGACCAGCAAAGAAGGGGTTCGAGGCTTACCTGATCAGCGTGAAGAAGCTGATCCCGGCCAGAGACGATGGCAAGTGGGGAGGCATCGGTATGCACCCGCACGCCGCGTTAGTGTCACTTTGACCTAAAATTTAAAATACTACACCACTACACCTAGCGCAGAAGGGGGGTTCTTGGGGTGGGGGTTAAGTGAATTACAGCCAATACTGCCTCCACACAGGGAGGGGTGCTAAGCCGGCCAGGCGGGGAAGGGGAAAATTAACTAAATGAGTGCCAATTGGATACTCCGCCGGTTCTGCCCACTTTTGGAACTGCTGACAGACCATCAGTGATGTTGCCGCCACGGTCGCTCCTGATTTTTGCTGAAGGCAAGATCAGTTGGGATGGCTTTGTAACAGGACCAGGATGATGCCTGATTTTGAATTCTTTGACCTCAAGTGTCGATCAGGGGCAGGGCGCGAACAGGGTTCAGAAGTTCTGATTCTATCTACAGGGATACCTCGGCAGCAGGAAGACGTGGCTGCCGTGAGCACTGCCGGACTTGTATTTGAGCGAGGCTGGAGTCATTGGAGCTGTCATCGAGTCCTCTTCAAAATGGCACTTGTGGTAATGTCGGCGGTGATCGGAGAAGACCGGAGCAGCCAGAAAGGTAGGTGGGGTCTGTTCAGTCTAGGAACAGATAGAACAGAGCACCTGAGGGAGAAAATTCGGGAAATGCTCCTCCGGATGCCGAAGGGGATGCTACTTTTGGATGATGGACGTCGACTAGTATTAGAAACTCTCGGCCAAGCGGCGCCTCCAGAAGCAGTAGGATGTGGCCATGGGAGCTCCAGGAAGTCGCCTCAGGTCACTAGCCGGGCCTGATCTGCGCAGTCAGGGAAGAATGGGTCCTCCGGGCAGTAGGAATGTCGGATGCTGGCGGGACCACCACAGCTGCGAAGCTGTCTCGACAAGCTTTCTAGTGATGTATGGAACGCCTCCTAAAGATGCCAGGTGACTCCAAGGCAGACTCTGCAATTTGTGCCTCCGCTGCTGCCTGTGAGCCTGTCCTGGATGAGGTGGTGGGTGAAGGTGCTAATGGGGGAAGAGAGAGGTGGAAAGGGTGGAGGACAGAGCTGGGATGCTACCTAGTTGAGAGAGGGGTTAGGGGAGGACGAACCAGGGTGTGGGAGCTGTTAGGGTCGCTGCTAGGGGTAGGGAAGAGAGGGCTGCGGCCTGGATGGAGAGGGAGAGAGGGAGGGGGCACAGGTTGGCAAGGATGGGGGATTCTCTCCCTAGACTTGAATGAGAGGTTAATGGGGGATTAACTCTGGTCTTGGGGAGTACTTTTGATTATTATCAATAAAGGTTAGATTTTTGGTCAAATATTACACATTTTTTATGTGGAAGTTACTGCGCTCTGACTTATATTGCTAGCTTAAGGTGTATTGCCAACTGTCCACATTCCTCGAGTGGCTTCCACTATATACATATGGCTAAGGACGTGACATTCGACGTCATGACTTTATGTCTAAGTTGATCAATATTCTACCTTAGCGTCGTGACCTTATATCTAAGCCAAATCCTTCGACGTCATGACTTTATGTCTAAGTCGATAAGTATTCTACTTTGGGGTCATGACTTTATGTCTAAGCCGTTAAATATTTTACCTTGGCGTCATGACCTTCCGTCTAAGCCAAGTCCTTCAGCGTCATGACTTTATGTGTAAGCCGATAAATATTATGCCTTGGCATCATGACCTTATGTCTAAACCAAGTTGTTTGGCATCATGACTTTATGTCTAAGCCTATAAATGTTCTAACTTGGCGTCGTAACCCTCCATCTAAGCCAAGTTGTTCGTCATCATGACTTTATGACTAAGTTGATTAATATTCTACTTCGGCATCATGACTTTATGTCTAAGTCGATAAATATTCTACTTTGGCGTCATGACCTCCCATCTAAGCCAAGTCCTTCGACGTCATGACTTTATGTCTAAGCCAATAAATTTTCTGCCTTGGCGTCATGACCTTCCGTCAAAGTCAAGCCCTTCGGCATCATGACTTTGTCTAAGCCGATTAATATTCTGCCTGGCGTCATGACCTTCCATCTAAAGCAAGTTGTATGGCGTCGCTGTACCCAATAAACCCAATAAACCAACAACCAACAAACCAACAAACCCAACAAAACCAACACACTCAATAAACCCAATAAACCAATAAACTAACAAACTTAATAAACCAACAAGCCCAATAAAACCCAACAAATTAACAAACCTAATAAACTGCAATAAACCCAATGAACTCGAAGAAACCTGCTAGATCAAATCAACCAATGAACAAAAAGACCTTTCTGCCTCAGTGTCATGACATTTTGTCTAAGCCGACAACTTGTCACGCCCAACGTAGAATACCGAGACGCAACGAGTCGTAAACATTTGTGTCAATCAGAGCATGTACAATTGGGGATCCAATCACAAGGTAGATGATAAGAAAAGGATACTCTTTATTTCATCAAATAAAGTCTTACAATATCATTAAGCAAGCCTCATGAGACATAATACAACTTCCAAACATTAAGTCTAGCAAGAGCAACAACTTTAAACCTAGGTATCTAAGATAAATTTTGGTCCCTCTTTCACTCTCACCCTTCCCCATTTGTTTGGGGGTGGACGAAATGCCGGAGGACGTCGCGAAGCTCGTCGGAATCGACCTTTTGGATGATTTCCTCGAAGAAGCCGAAAACGAGCAGTTCCTTGGCGGTTTCGCGATGGATGCCGCGCGCGAGGAAGTAGAAGAGTTCGGTTTCGTCGAGCTGGGCGGTCGTCGCGCCGTGCGAGCATTTCACGTCGTTGGCCTCGATTTCGAGTCCGGGAAGCGAGTTCGCCTCGGCGTCCGGCGAGAGCAGCAGGTTGCGGTTCGTCTGGTAGGCGTCCGTCTGCTGCGCGTCCGGAGCGACGCGGATCATGCCGGAGAAGATGGTCCGGGCGTTGTCGAGCAGCGCGTTCTTGTAGAGGAGGTCGGAGAACGCGCCGGGCGCGCCGTGTTCCTGGAAGGTGCGTTGGTCGAACTCCTGGTCGTTGTCGGCGACGGTGAGGCCGTAGAGGTTCACCTTGGCCGCCTTGCCGTTGATCCGGATGGCGTTCTCGAAGCGGTCGCGTTTGCCGCCGAGATTGACGGCGACGGTGGTGACTTCGGCTTCGCTGCCGGCGTGCGTGCAGTCGATCCGGTGCGAGTGAACGTTCTCGTTCCAGTTCTGGACGACTTTCCGGAAGACGCCCGCGCCGGCGGCGGCGTGGATGTCGGAGGCGGAAATCGCGAGCGCCGGCGCCCCGGGGTCGTCGGACAGGAAGAAATCGACGACGGAAATCTTCGCGCCTTCCTCGGCCACGACGAGCGCGTGCGGGAAGAACGCGGCGCCGGAAGCGACCGACGAGATGAAGGAGCGCATCCGCGCGCTGCTCGTCAACGCAGACCTGAGCGAGAAGAAGAAAGCGGCGACGCTGAAGCTCGTCGAGGCCACGGACAAGCCGCTGGCCGCCAAGCGCGCGCTCGAGATCATCGACGGGCTCGAGCAGCTGCAGGACGCCGGCGACGACACGCAGGCCGAAATGCCGCTCGAGGGGGCGGCGCGCCCTGCGACCGCGAAGCCGGATCCGGTGCGCGCGACGCCGGCGGATACCGCGCGTGCCCTGAATAAGAACGCGGCGAAGGCGGACACCGCGGGCCGCGCGAAGGCCGAGCAGCTGATCGCGCACCCGAAGTTCACCGACGACGAGCGCGCGTTCCTCTTCGCTCGGGCGATCCAGATCGCGCGCGCCCGGCTCTCCATCGCCATGCGCGCCCAGCCGGGGGAGCTCGCCGCGCTCTTCGCCGGGCTGGTCGCCACCTTCGATCCCACGTATCGCGGCGCGGGCGTCGCCCCCGCGACGCAGGACGAGCTCAAGCGACGCCTCGGCAAGGCCATGCCCCGGCGCCTCTCGAGCGAGCTCTCGACTACGGGAATGCTCCTGAAAATACACGTGAAGCCCCGACTCGCAGACGGGAAACGAAAACCTGAGACGCAACAACTCACGTCACGTGACGGGAGTACCACCCACCAGAAGCAAGGCCAGATGCGTCCACTGACGACTTAGTCCGCAGCCTCAGGTGTCTCCCTACAACGCCCCAGGCGGAGACTGAGACACTGTACTAGTAACCAGGAACACAAGATAAGGACTAGCTGAGGTCGCGTTCATCAGCGCAGGTCCGACCCCCTCAGCCCCGTGTGCACACTCAGACCATACACCCCAGGCCTGTCCGCTAGCTGGTTGTTCCCCCTAATCCTGGACTCGACTATACGTGGGGGCCCTACGGTAACCAACCTACTCACCGTCTCTCTCAGGTACGCCGCTCCACCACCCCCAGGTGAGTTAGCACACGCTTGCCGTAAGAAGGCAACGTCTAGTGGAATGTCACTAACGTGAACACAGAAAACTATGCACGCACTCATGGCGATTAACACGAAGTAACAGGTGGCTCGAGGCCACCAACTCTGGATAGCCCGCTAGACCTACTAACTCAACAGTCCTTGAGTCATGAGACTCAGGGTCAAGACCGTTGCATGTGACAGCAGTAAGCCGTCAATCTAGCCTATTCCCTTGGTCCGAAATCACGATACGATGACTCACAAGGCAGAACACGACTGTCGAGACTCATCCCTCAACAGGGGAACACAAGAGACCTCTAGCCACAAGCTGGAGAATTAGACTCGCAGTCCAAGGCCACACACATGGCCCACACAAAATCTCAGAGAACACGCATGGGGTCACCTGGGTCCCAAGACTCATGAACACACTGATCGAGATAATGCGGTACCTCCGAACACCCCCAAAACACAAACATAGGTCTCACGATGTCCGGCACACTCTCGAGGTCAAAGGTCAACCACTGGATCCCAACCAGGTTGACCGAAGACCAACGCAACGCAAACGGACATGGCAAACACTGAGAATTGCCTGGCGGTCCTACCTTGGGATGCCACACGGCACGAGCTGCCCAGCCTTGGTCCACCACAAGGACTCTAGCGATCCAACCTTGGCCCGCTAGAAGATGAGTCACGTTGGGTCTGGCGGTCCTATCTCAGGCCACCACAAGGCTCTAGCGATCAAACCTTGGCCCGCTATACTATCTCTGGCGCCCGTACTACGGCCGCTAGAGGGCGTGTGACCCTCAACGGTCAAAAACACGCACCCCGAGGTGCCACAGTCAAAACAGAGTTAGCGGCTGAAGGCTCGGCCGCCACCCCCGCTGGCAGTTTGTCATGCGGCCGCCAAC
>JANBPO010005137.1:0-42660 GCA_024336825.1 Amorphophallus titanum | reverse complement strand
TCACGAATTTTGAAACATGTTTTGCCCTCCTTAAAATTTGTTCTCAGGTCAGATCTAGTACTGTAGGTACTGCCTCTACAGTCCAGATCCGACCTCCCTTCCACCATAAATTCCATCCCACCCTCCAAGACTCTTCCAAAAATTATCATAAAATTCGTGCACACCACTCACAGTCCCCTCTCCCAGCTTAAAAATCTCCAACTCCCAGATCCACCATCTTCCTTCCGGTCGACCCTTGTTATCAGACAGATCCACTTTCTATCTTGTCTGCCCTGGATCTATGATCCAGTCAGGTTAAAATTCCCCCACGGGAAATACCTCCCTCAGAAAATTCCTGCCATAGTCTGGGATCGTAGATCTCTGAGAGATCTTCACAATGGCACCTGCCCCACCTCGTTCTGATGTTAGCCCTGGTCGTGGCAGTCATTCTCGTGGAAGTGCGCAGTCTTGTCTAGAACCAGGACAGCAAGAAAGGGCAATGGTGGAAATTCATAAAAAAATATGTCGGAGGTGATTCAGCAAATGCCACTCCCAGGGGTCGCCCAAGGACCCCCTGCCGTCTTCCCAGTGTTTCGCTGCCATTAGAAGTCCTCTGGAGGTCGGCGTCCCTTTGGACGTCTTCGTTTGCTGTCCTGCCAACCAACTGTTTGCAGAACTGGAGTCACCATCCACTGCCACTCAGAACCCATCCACTTGCTGCCCGTCAACCTGAGATCGATGCTCCCGGATCCCATGTGTCACCTATTACCTCCCTGCGTGGAGTGGGCTGTAGAATCAATTCTGTAATTATTAATTACCACTGTACCGGGAGTTACAGATCTCGACCGGGATGTCTTCCCCACGCCCTGAGGGTGGCGGTACACTCGTCTTCCCCATTTGTCATATTTGCTTGTTTAGAATAAGCTCCTTTTGCCACTAAATGTAAGTAGGTTATTTCCTAGCTAGCTAAATTTAGTCACCGCTGTGAGTTGTGAGTGTGAGACCCGACCCGTGACTCGTTCTGAGCACGAGAGTGAGCTGACCACCCAAGACTCAAAGTAGGTTACTCAACTGTGCCGATCGATACGTTTCCCTCGCTGTGGACGACTGTAGGCGAGTACTTCTATTTGGGGCACATTCGCCTCTCCAGGAACCTTGTTAGGTGCTGATTCATGCGTGTCATTGCTGGTAGCGTCGTCTAATGAGTTGCGTCGTCACTTTGAGTCCCAGTTTCGAGTCGAGTCTCATTGTCGTCCCTCATCAAATAGTCGCTCTCCTCTCTTCCAACCAAGTTTGTCCTAAAATGATGCATGGACCAGCAAGTGTGTCGACCTCGCACCATGCTCCATCATGATACAAAACGGGACCGAAGCTTCATTGGAACTCTATGAAAGCTAAGCCACCGTTAAGAACAATCTCCCCGGTCTTAGAGAGAGACTCAATAATGTCCTGTGAGACACAATTAGATGACACCCTACTGATAAAGTTGATCTCCGTACATGACCCATTAGGTAGAATGACAGTGGACACGATAGGGCGCTGGAACGACTCGGTCGTTGGCATAGGGATCAGGTCAATCGGTGGTTGAATGGTCAGGGCGAGACCCGGGGGTCGGGACATAAGAGCCTCGAATTGGACCACCAGGGATGACCAATCCGACACATGTTGCATCCCTACTGTTTTGATGATGTCATACACTATTTGTTGACATCTTGTTTGATCTGCCATTTAATTACTTTTATTTGATGTGCTTAACTTCAGAGTCATTTGCATTAAAATTCAATGCATTGTTCATCAGTGTGCATATCATCCCTGTGCATCTTTTGTTTTATGCACTCTTTGTGTTCATGCATCTTTTCACTTATGCACTCTTTGTGTCCATGCATACACTAACTCCATGCATATTAAGTCAGTGCACGTAGTTTCTTCAAAGTCCATGCACATTGTCTAAAGTCTGTGCACGTTTGGGTCTGTGCATCGCATGACAAGTCCGTGCATGTCTTAGTATTCACTTAGAGTCAGTGCATATACTCGATGCAAGTCCGAGCATGTTGCATGCATTCTAGGCTAAGTCCGTGCATGGTCCGTGCTTCTCCTATAGCAAGTCCATGCATATACAGTCTTAGGCTCAGTCCAAGTCAGAGCATACACTGTAGCAAGTCCATGCATATACAGTCTTAGGCTCGATCCAAGTCAGAGCATACACTGTAGCAAGTCCATGCATACACAGTTTTAGGCTCAATCCAAGACAGAGCATACACTATAGCAAGGTTAGAGCGCATCTGCCTTAGCCATGTAGAGTCCGAGCTACAACTCAGCAAGTCTGTACATGGTCCGTGCACACACATAAAGTCTGTGCACATTCCACCGGCTTACATATTCTAAGTCTGTGCACATTCCACCGACTCACATGATCAAAGTCCGTGCACACGCTTCCAAGTCCGTGGAAGTCTTAAATAGGTCCGTGCACATTGCTCTTCCAAGTCCGTGCACACTCTTGTTAAGTCCGTGCACACTCTTGTTAAAGTCTATGCATCTTTTTTAAGAGTCCATGCACTTCCTTTTTCTAGTCCATGCATGTTTGCAATGCATCCATGCATGTTTTTGTTCAAGCATAAGGTCCGTGCATGTTTGCATTGCATCCATGCATGTTTTTGTTCAAGCATAAAGTCCGTGCATGTTTCATTTTAAAACATGTGTCCATGCATGTTTCATTTTGAAACATGTGTCCATGCATGTTTTAGACTTAGTAGGGAAACTACATACGTGCACATTGTGCATCCGTGCACATTTTAAGCTTCCAAGCAAATAACTCTGTGCATGTTCAAAGCAAGTCCATGGATGAATAGTCCCGTGCATACCAAGTCTGAGTAGCATTAAACCCCGTGCATGTTTCTTATTGAAACCAAGTCCTTGCACGTCTTCACTAAGTCCTTGCACGTCTTCACAAAGTCCATGCATGTTTCTTATTGAAACCAAGTCCTTACACATCTTCACTAAGTCCTTGCACGTCTTTACAAAGTCCGTGCATGTCAAACTCCGTGCATATTTTTTCGATGTCCAACTAAGTCCATGCTCATTGCTTCAAGTCTGAGCACATCTTCAAGTCCTTGCATATTCTTGTAAACAAGTCCATGTGCGTCTGTGCACACCTTCTAACTAAATCTGTGCACATTGTGCACAATTCATGTTATAAGTCCGTGCACGTCCGTGATTAATGTCCGAACATGTTTCACCAAGTCCGAACATGTTTCACCCACTCTCTTGAAGTCCATGCACATCCTTATACCAAGTCCGTGCATGAACAGTGTCTGCATATGAACCTCATGTTTATTCTATGTTGACTAAGTGTTCGTTAAAATGACTGGGATTTCATGACTTCTTGGAACGTCAATCTGAAAAGGAATTAGGGCACTTGACCTGAGAGTCCAGGTCCCTGACACGTGACACAGAGACCTGATCGGTTCTGGAAGATTCCCAGGGTAGGAAGCCTGGTCTCCACACTCCATTCTCTCAGCAAGCTCAAAGATAAAGAAGGAGCTCGTACGAACAAAAGACAAGACGGAGAATTAAGACTGAGGGAGAGTGAGATAGAAAAGTGGGGAGGACTGAAGAGGAGAATTGAGTCGATGGTCCTTCGTCCCTGCGGAATAAAAAAATTGGAGAAATTAAAAAAACTCTTCCCCGTGCTCTCTCTCTCTCTCTCTCTCTCTCTCTCTCTCTCTCTCTCTCTCTCTCTCTCGTGAAGTTCTTTAAAGAAAAAAAAAGGGAAGTTTTGGAAAGATATAAAAAAAGGGGTGATGAAATTGTTTCAAAAAAAGTGAAAAAAGGGGAAAAGTGATGAGAAATATTTCTGAAAAAAAAATAAAGATGAGAAAATTTCAGACTCGGATGTCCATTTTACGTCACTTTGGGGGATTCTCTCGTCGAGAAGACACCTGATCCATATTACAACCAACACCACAGATTCACCTGACGGCTACTTAAAAGAAATCAACATCCAGCATCCGTTCACATCAAGTTCCCTCATATAGCTCCCTCCTAGCCAAGGGAACATTGCAGTCTGAACAGTGGCACCACTAGGTGCACCATGCTCCAAACTTTCTCAAGTCTTGTCATAGACAATCACTCCATCTATGACTATCACATCACTTAACCGACCTTGGATATTATGCCCGTCGGACCACTGATGCACTGAACCACATAACGTCAGGGCGCTAGGTATAATTCCAGTAACTTCTCGACCACTCAGCATGGCATCCATACGGGATCTCCTTGCTAACATCAACACCTCTCATTCCTTGGATCCACCAACAAAATAACTACACCGACCAAGGTCGATCAACTCACACAAGCTCATCTCTGAGCATGCCAGTGCCATACAACTGGCCCCAACGGCCATGACCTGCTTCAACACTAGTCGCTAAGTGACTCCACCCTGAGCCATGCGACATAGTTCGCAGGATAAACTGGCACAATAATCATCCTTATCCAACCATTCTCACCACTGAGCTCCCTGATTCTCAATTCTTCTACTCAGCATGGTACCGCTGCCAACGCATGACAACTGAGGCCAATCACATGGCCAATATAGCCTTTCTCCCAAAGGCAATTCTCTATAACTGACTTCGGAACCTCCAGGACGCATGCTCACATAGAAACACATGCTATACGCCGCTAGCAATCCAATCCTAGAGCCTGTGGGTTATGGGCCCACACGCTTTCACTGCGCACTCTACACCAAAGACACCACCTAGACGGGAGGGAAACTGGCGTCTGCCATGACCCGGCCTCCATCCAAGCTAACGGAATCTAGAAATGGAGATAGGGGAACCCACACTCCTCCGTTCTGGAACACAAACTCCCATCCTCATCTGGCAAACCACTTACACGCACAGGTCAAAACATCAGGGCACAATGAGAGAGTTCAACACCATCCCTATACATGACATACCAGAAGTCCCGTGATCAATCCCCCCCCCCCCCCCCCGCCCCCCCCCCCCAACGCACCGCCCCACACCAACCCGCGCCGGCCGCCAGCTACCACGGACCACGGGGGCTGGGGATCAAAGATGTTAGAGACTCTAATTTGGCTCTCTTGTGCAAGTGGTTGTGCAGGTTGGGGGAGAAAGATGATGGGCTGTGAGCGCAAGTTATCAGGTAGAGATACTATGGCAAGAGGAGAGTGTGGGATATGGCTTCTCCAGCTCAGTGTGAGACGTCAGCCATTTGGCACGGTATTTTCACTTGCAAGGATGTTATCTCCTCTAGCGTGCAGGTCCGACTAGAGAAAGGCAACCAGTGTCTTTTCTGGAAGGATAGATAGAGTGGCGACTTCACGCTGGAGGCTTCTTTCCCCAGCCTTTTTGTTATTTCTACTAACCCTATGGGGTCGATCTCCTGGGCTTTTGACTCCGAGCTTTAAAGAGGCACCTGGGCATCGACCTTCAAGAGGGACCTCAAGATCGACGAGATGGAGTAGCTCCAAAACCTTCTTCTCTTCCTCCTCGACTACGCCCCACACTCTAATTGGGAGATGCATGGACTTAGAGGTGGGGAAGGAAGGGAAGCTTCTCAGTTAGGTTTGCTTACACCATTATTTTTGACGGAGGGGTGCGTCATAGTCTCGCCCCTTAGGTTTGGAGGCTAAGGAGTCTGCTTGAGGTGAAGCCCCTTACCTGGAGGATTTCTCACGAGAGACTACCTACTTGTGACAGACTACTACAGTTCCTTCTGGGCATGCAACCGACCTGCTACTTATGTGGTCAGAAGGACGAGACTCTAGACCACCTATTTGTAGGTTGTACCTACTCACAAGAGGTATGGAAAGGGCTAACTACGATAACCTGATATGTGCTCGGTCAGTCGGTCGACAGAGAGAGGTGCACCACTTCATTCAGTCTTGGGGTAGAAGATGGTCACAAAGAGGGGTTAAAATTGTGTGGTGGCTGATCTTGCATGCCATTCTTTAGTCTTTGTGGGGTGAACGAAACAATGAGATTTTTAGGAGGGAAGCTAGAGTTGAGGACTCTCTTATATCTTTCATTTGTGATACAGTGAGGGAATGTGGGGAGTTGCTTTGTAATATGAATTCCCTCAACTCCCCTCTTTCCGTTTTGCTTAGGGTTAAGAGTATTCCACACTATCTTGATGTGCCTTTTGTACAAGGATTTTTTGGGAACTTGTTGACAATACTTGAACATCCCCTTTTTCATTTAATACAATAGTGGTACTACCCACTTTCAGAAAAAAAAACTATTGACAATTCTGCCCAGAAAACTCCATTTCTGGTATTTTGTATCAGATGATTTGGGTTCGGGTGCTGGACCTCTCCCCATTGACCGGAGTCAGTGTTGATTTACGTCGGCCTAACGTCCGAACACCTTTGTTTAACTGTCAAAAAAATCCCAAAGTCCTTCCCATAGGTTTAAATATTGAGGGCATTCCCGCTACGGAGAGCTCACAGTGTCCATTCATTCACCACCAACACATTGACTAGGTTAGGGTTAAGTCTGGACAAAACTCGAGGATTTAGGAGTAGACATGCAAACGTGCGAAAGCTGTAAGCATTTTTGAAGTGAAGGGAGATTTTTTGGACCCCGAGGGTATTTTGGTAATTTTATCAACCTAGGGGTATTTTGGTAATTTTACTAGGTTAGGGATATTTCTGAAATTTCTGAGCTGGAACGAAAGTAAGACTGGGTTCCTCACCTTTCAAGGCACTGAGGCCATTTATGAAGGGTTTTAGAGGCTGCTAGGCCATTTTTCAGGTCGCAGGGGTATTTTGGAAATTTTACCAGACTCTATGCAGACCTAAGTTTAAGACAACACCCAAGTGTCGGACTGAGCTGACCAACCGAAGGAATGACAAGAGGCTTCATAGAAGACACATCTGCCACTTTGACCAAGGAAGGGGTGTAAATGTAATTTTTTGAAAGCCAGGGGTTTTCTTATAATTTTCCCGATTAGTGTACAGAGACAATATGTAGAGTACACTGAGTACATTTATGGCCCAAATGGGTACAAGGGTTGTCGGCGAGTTGTCAACTATACAAAGATCGACGCTAAGGCGAGGAGTGGGGACGTAGTCCCAATTACAAAAAATTGCAGGGTAGAACTGCAAATAATAGGACTTTGGTCTCTTACGGTCCCGGGGAGGACATTTTTATAATTTCATTATTATAGGAATGGAACCACATAACTTAGTCGCCCTGGGACGTAGAGATTTACAAACATGGCCCGCTAAAGGACGTAATTACAAAGATGACCCACTGAGGGACGTAATTACAAACATGGCCCACTGAGGGGCGCGGCATATCCATAAGGCCCGGGGACTTACCCCTCACAAGCCAAGACAAACAAAACAAATCTTCTCCCGGATGCTTGATGACTCCTTTATGTTGGATTGCCGTATGTGTTGTTCGTAGATGTCTCCACTTGAACCCCTGGGGGTCTATTTATAGAAAGCGGGAGGACCCAGGTTGACAAATCCGTGAGGATTTTCCTCAATTCTGTCAGGGTGGGGTGTGAAAACCCTTTTTTCTGTCAAGGTGGGGCGGCAAAAAACTTTTTTCTTCTTTTTTTTGGAACACGGGGGACCCTCTGGCTACCAGAGAAGTCATGCAGAGGCATCAGGAACATGACGCTAGCCAAGAGACGCGGCCGAGCACCTTCTCGGCCAACGTCATCCATCCTCCTGCTCCCCCGATCTCTCCAGACTCCTCGGCGTCACCAGCCGGCCAACCGGCCCTTGCTACTTCGATCGTACAATGACGACCCTGGCAAGAGTTATAGTCTCTTCCCTTCTCTAGAGAAGACACAGCTAGGCTCCTCCGAGTCCTTCTCGGTCGAGAGGATGTCCTAGTCGGTGAGAATGCAAGGGGCTCCTCAAGCTCCTCTCACCCTCCTTCTACTGTTTCTCTGTCTTCGACGCTCGAGGATAGGAAGGGAAAGCAGAAGTTGGGCGAGACCCCAGCTCGACTGCACTCTGTCCCCTCAGTAGTCTGCAAATCAGATTTTTCCCCACGAGGGCCATCCGACGTGCGAACCCCAGACAGCTACTAGGGGCGGCAACACCCCAAGGCATCGTCGGGCATCGTCTGACCCTGCCCTCAGCTGAACCACAAAGGCCAGGCTGGGAAGCAAGATGCTGATCATGCTCCCCAGGCCCTTCCTCAGCAAAAGCTCTAGCCACCATGGCTAAGGCATCAAATCGTGCTTACGTCTTCAGACGCCAGTCCCAGTACACCTGCTTAGTGGGAGAAACTTCCCTCGTCACTGCGGTTAAGGCATCAAACTGCACACACATCCTTGGACACCAGCACCAGTCTGCCACTAGATGGCAAACCTCCACAGCCACTGCGGTCAAGGCACCAAACCGTGCATGCATCCTCGAACACCAGCCCTAGCATTTTGGCCTACCAGGAACTACCACCAGAGGTCATCCAATAGGAGATCGATGCTACCTTCCAACTACAACAATCGAAAGGTGCCTGGATTGATATCTGGGCAAAGAGGAGCCACCGACCTCACCCTACAAAGACATTAGTTCGACAGTATCCCCATAGGGATCTGTTGGCTCCAGCTCCAGTGCCTCCTCCTCCTACTCCCCTAGAGGCGGCCATCGCCAAGAAATAAGAGAGGAACAGAAGGAAGAATTTCAAGAGGCAGCTCAAGAAGCAAGCCGAGCAAGCGGCTGCCTTGCAATCTACGGCGGAGCTAATGCCTCTCCAGAGATTACAACAATACATCAACAGATTGGAAGAGTACATTCCTCTTTGCCCTGCTGGTCCCATCCCACTCGATAGTTACATCCCGTGGGAAGAGATGCATAAACGAGCTCGTCTCAGAATTTGGGTCCAGGAGATGATCTATAAAGTTAAGGAAGGCGAAACTCTCCTCATTCCAGAAGAGCTCGCCTTGTTCTATAAAGACAAAGAGATCACATAAAGATAATGTCGTCAGATCTTTAAGGCAAAAATAACAGTAGCCAATTCTAGATCATGAACATGGTAGTTTTTCTCATGCCGCTTCAATTGTCTTGAGGCATAACAAATCACTTTGCCATGTTGCATAAGAACGCAACCGAGGCCAATGCCAGATACATCCGTGTAAACATCAAATCCACCTCCTTCAATAGGAAGTGCTAGAACAGGAGGAGTGGTGAGATGTTCCTTAAGTGTTTGGAAACTCTTATTACAATCCTTCGTCCATATGAAGGGATTTTCTTTCCTGGTAAGTCTAGTTCAAGGGGCGGCAATTTTGGAGAAGTCTCTAATGAATCACCTATAATAGCCAGCCAAACTGAGAAAACTTCTAACTTCAGAGACGGCCGTTGACCGGTTCCAATTCTTGACAGCTTCTACTTTTGAAGGATCAATAGCGATACCTTCTTTTGAAATAATATAGCTAAGAAAGGAGACCTCCTTAAGACAGAACTCACACTTGCTGAGCTTTGCATAGAGTTGCTACTCTCTTAGAGTTTGCAAGGTTATCCTCAAATGTTCTTCATATTCTTCCTTTGTTTTGGAATAGATAAGAATATCATCTATAAATACGACCACAAATCGGTCAAGATATGACCTGAAAATATTGTTCATGAGTTGCATGAATGCTGCAGGGGCGTTGGTTAACCCGAACGGCATTACTACAAACTCATAATGCCTATATCAGCTTCAGAAAGCAGACTTGTAGATATCTTCTTCCTTGATCCTCAGTTGATGATAACCCGACCTGAGATCGATCTTGAAAAAATACTTGGCCCCAGAAAGTTGATCCAGTAGCTCATCGATATGCGGCAATGGATATTTGTTCTTGATGGTGAGTTGATTTAGTCACTGGTAGTTAATGCATAACCTGAGAGATCTGTCTTTCTTCTTGACAAATAGAACCGACGCACCCCAAGGGGATGTGCTGGATCGAATAAAATCCTTGTCCAGTAACTCCTGAAGTTGCCTTTTTAGTTCCTTGAGTTTTGTAGGGGACATCCTGTAGGGAGCTATTGAAATAGGTGCTGCTCTTGGGATGAGCTCAATGGAGAAGTTTACTTCCCTTTCAGACGATAAACCATGTAACTCTGATGGAAAGACATCGGGAAATTCTTTGACAATAGAGATTCCTTCTATGCAAATTTCCTTGGACTTGGTAACAATAACTGAAGCAAGTAAGGCTTCACATTCTTGCGATATGAGCCTGCAAGCGTGAAGAGAAGAGATGATAGTAGGAAGCTTCTTATACTTGATGCCAAGGAAAGAGAAACGTGGGAGACCTAGCCCTCATAGGACGTCCACGACATCCACGGACAATGGGCTAACCAAGGGGTCAAAGCCAAGCCAACCGGAAGCCAACTAACACGAAAGAAACAGCGCACATAGCTCGGGATAAAGTCACTCTTCCGGGATCCCTTGACACACATATATGACTCTTACGAGACACCCAAGGCATCCATCGAGCCAAAGGTCAACATAACATTAAATCCTGGGTGAGACAACTTGAATAAGACACAAAAAATGAAAACATTAATGTGCGTATAGCCTGCGTTGCGATGATTAAAGCGCCCTTACAGAGGGTCGCGATGTCATCAGAATGCGTCCAACACACAGAGCACGTCAACACATTGATGCGGCGCTCACCTAGGCCGCGATAATAGTCGCGGCCAGAACCTTGGGTGCGATTACACGTACTCGCGGCCATAACTTCGGGCGTGATAACAAAGGATCGCGGCCATCATCTGGTCCGCGTTAATAGTAGTGGTGGATAGACCGACCGCGTCCCATACCGCCCTACTGTTCATATTCTTAGATGAACGCGACCGTACGACATAGCACGTTTAACTGAGAACGTGCCTCCTGAGAGTACCGCGTTAAAACACCGAACCTGGAAAACACTAAATGCCGTGAAAATCACCCTTCCACATCCCAATCGTCTCCAGAACGACGGGGAAACATCCCTAACATCGATATCCACCTTCCACAAGTCAGAAGGGGTCCAGAAAATCACAAAACGACACGAAATAGGCGATTTTCACAAATCCACCCAAAATGACTCACGAGGGTAACTGGCCTCCTACCGGCCCCAAATCACAGCCAAACATAATAAAACTGGCAGGAATGCCATCCTAACATGCCGGGGGTTAATTTCCTACCATTTAACACGAGAAACATCACTTGGAATGGCGATTCCATCTCACACCCCAAAACATGCTATAATTCCCCAAAAATTGGAAACCCACTTAAACGCGCACTAATCGGTGTGTAATTCAAGGGGAAAGCAGAATAAGAGGTAAGGTATCCATCCCCCTAACTCATTCGCCGACCTCCCGAGCCGAAAATGCTGAAACCATCACATGAACCCACGCCATGATGTTTTGAATCCACCGAGGGATCACACCAACGCCACGCTTTGATTCTCACATCGTCACGCTCCACGACACCTCCACATCGTCTCCACTAATATACTATGCAGAAGGTGAGCTAGAAGGGGAGGGGTTGAATAGATCACCCTAATTTAAAAATCTTAAGCAAATCAATCACCTCAGCCAGTAAGAACCAACAGTGAAGAACAAGAGGACGATTTGAGAAACGATAGATCGAGTGCGACTGAGGAGTAGTGCTAGTCCATACTTTGTCTGGGTAGGCTATGGATGATTATCTCCCTTATATGTATGGTTATGGGGGGGGTGGGCATGTGTGGACTCATGTTTATTTTGGAACAATAGATATGTACTCTTCTTTGGAAATTATGAATGGTTGAGATGCTATTTACATTTCATGTAATTGTGGTTTCTCTCTCTCATATGAATGTATGTATGTTTATATATTTGTGGTTCCGCAATACGTATGAAGTAATGCTTCAGGATCCGATGAAAGAAAAAAAATTATGCCTATAAATTGGGAATCAGATCTCAGGGCGTTATAGAGTGGTATTAGAGCACGAGAGACAAACCATAGTTACGACCATTCTAATTGTCCAAATGATAGAAAATGTGATAGGCTAGAGTGAAAAAGGGTAGGGTATATTTATGACCCATTTGAAACAAACCCTCACAGGTAACAATTGAAACCATAAGGATTCAAGGGACATATTAAGTTAGGTTCTAATGAATGCCTATATATAGGTTCACCAAGGAGAAGACGATGATGGGCAAAAGGCCTAGGCAGGCAGAAGGGAGGCAGGACAAGGAAAAGGTGGCACATCAGGAGCTGGTACCAAGGAACAGGCACGGGGTTCCAGTCTGTGTCCATTGTAGGTGCACCCATCTGAGGCAGGAGTGCCGGAGGACAGAGGGCAAATGCTATGAATGCGGTGAGGTCAGACATTTTGTGAGGGACTACCCTGAGAAGGCTCAACAAAAGTCAGTACCACTGCAGCAGAAATCTGATGGAAATTAGAAAATATCGGATGCTATTTTCAGCATCATAGATTCTTGAGTGTAAATGGAAGAGGTTGTCCTTTACTCATGGTTATCCCAACTTCAGGTCTATTAGGCCTTCTAAATTGATAAAGGATATACAATCCTTCGTTCCATCCACTATTAAGTACTCCCCCCCTTTTTTTCATGGTACAGAGAAAGGAATTGAAATAACTAATTGGGAGCTTTATGCTTATTGAATCTTTCTTATTTTAGTCTTTAGCATATGTTTTGGGCTTAGAGCATTCACTTGTGAACCTGTTATAAACCTCTAAACGATTTTCTTGTGTGGGTGTTCAGAGAAAGGGTTCTCCGAGTGATTTGTATTGACGCTTGTGCGTCGTTTGGTGCAGAGCATATCCGCGTGTGTGCTTGGGCATAACTTGGGGTGTGTTCCCCGTGTGTGGTTGGGAGTTTACTCTCGTGTGGTTGCGTAGGCGTCGCCCTATGCGTGTATGTTGGGGCACGTGCCCGTGTGTGTGGTACATTTGTAGCGTGTGTGTTTGGGACACTTCCCAACCCTTACGGGGCCTCATCAGCCTCTTGGGTGGCGTCCCCAGGTCTTGGTATCAGTTTACCGGTATCTGGATCTCTGGGTCGTTACACTTCAAGTGTTGGTTCTCCTTCATAAGAGTCTCGAGAGTCACCTCTTGGACCTCGTTGGCTGCGGGAGCATTATTGATCGGCTCCGCATTGTTAGGGGCAGAACGGTCCTCAACGGGAGCTTCCTCCACTCGTGCTGATGTTTGAGGCCCAGCAGAAGTGCCAACATGATCGATCAGAGCCGGCGGCTGAGTCAGGTGACGAGGCCTCTTGAGTTGAGCTGTGGGATGGTCCAGATGGTTGGACCGAGTCTTGAGCTGGTGTCTGATGGTGTAACACGCAAACACCTAGACTGCATCATTAAGGAACTGGACCATCCGCTTCTTCTGAGATTACTTCTTAGGGCGAAAGGGTGCCCCCAGCCTATCGAAGACTGAGGTACATTGCAGGAGGGTCTTCATTGTGGTATCAACCTGAGGAGAACTCGGGCTAGATGCTGGTGAGGCCCGGAATGAGCCCGTCTTTGCCTCCACCTACTCGGGCGAGAGGCGCTAGCTGACTGAGCGTCGTCAGGCTACGTCATTGTGGCATCGGGCGTGTCTTGCTTGAGGCCACATCTGAGCGCCCAAAGGGGGTTCCTAAGACGTGCCCTCCTAATGGCTTGAGCTTCCTCCGGGGTCACCCAGATCCTTCTAAAGTCAGGTTGCTGGTCTCCCTTGTCGCTACTTTTTCTACGAAACTTGGGAGCTTGTGCATCAGGCTGGCGTGGGTGCCCCCGGGCTATTGCCGGGGCGCCTGCCTTTCTGAGTTTCGCTTTGTCCTCTCGAGTTTGCCGCATGGGGCTATAGCAGTTATTAGTGGGGATCATAAAGACGATCCGTTCCTGGGGTATGATCGGTTCGCCCCCATTGAGGCGGATTCGTAGATCACCGACAAGAATGGTCTTGCCAGAGTTGCTAGTCACAGCGGCCAATCACCTACCTTTACGGCCACGGCGATGCTTCTTCTGGGCAGCCGAAGAAGATGCCGCTCCGAGGTGGTAGATCGAGAAGACCCGGCTTGTGGCCGCTGGTGGCGCAAGTCTGTCAATCGAAAATACTGGAATCGGCCCCCAAGACATGAAGTCTGTGGTGGGAGCTGGCAGCTAGGTGGCTCGGGTGTAAGCTTTCACCCGGGCTGATAAAAGTGTTTCCGATGCTCGAGATGACACCCTTGCATCGGGAACCGATATGGCGGGTGGTGTCAGAGTGCCGGCGACCCAAGGCTGCGAGCCTGCAACAGATGTTGGGTAGACAAGAGAGTGGGGTAGAGGACCCACACCCAACGTTGGGGTTGTCGCATCCCATAAAGGAAGACCTGTGCTGGGTGTCGGTGCCACTAAGGGGTAGGAGACAGAGTCCCGTGATGGGGCTGAGAGGCCCGGGGCCCGACACAGAGAGTGCGGGCCATGGACCGACCTTGAGAGATCTCGGGGTTGTACACCCGATCTAGGTGCTGGGGAGCCTTGAACCAGGTGTTGAAAACCTGGGTCGAACGATGGCTCTTCAGAGGTTCAGGTCGAGAGGCCCAAACGAAGTACTGGGGAGCCTTGCCCCTGGGTCGGGAGACCCGTGCTGGAGGCTGGCTCGACTGGAGCTCGGGATTGAGCGCCCGAGTGGGATGCTGGGAAGCCAGGCACCCTAGGGTAGAAACCCGTTCCAGATGCTGGCTTAACTGGAGCTCGGGGTTGGAGGCCCGAGCAAACTGCTGCAGTGGAGACTGAAACTCGGGGCGAAAGGCCCATGCTTGGAGTCAGTCGAGACTGGGCTTAGGGGCTGACGTTTGCCTGGGTAGGAGCTGGTCCGAGGCCCTTACGGGGGCCGGTGATGGAAGACCCAAGCCTGACGGCCGAGCGAGTTGTTGAAGCTAGGAATTGGTGCGATGCATTCATCGCGTCGGCAAGCATAGGAATTAAGGGTGGCTGTGGAGCAGCCACGGGGACCACACCCAAGAAGTGGGGTGATCCGACGACTAGGGTGAAGCTGTCGAAGGCAATTAGCACCACCAAGTAACCCACCCGCGCATGGGTGGCAATGACGATGGGACCATAGGTAATGGCCGCCATGGCTGCTGGAGTACTAGATGCTGCGGAGGCGACGACCATTGGCAATCATCGAGTGTGGTCAGCCGATTAAAATGTGAACTGGAAGCTGCTGGAAAGTGCGAACAAGTGCCCTCCTCTGCCTCTCCTGCAAGGACAGGAAAAGGGCACTAGGACTTCATGGCTGGCACAGGCTTTCTCTTCAGCAAAAGGAAGGAAGGCTGGAGAGGTCTCACCAGGTGTGCCATCCTTTTGTTCGCGTACGTCGGGGGTGTGTATGTTTGGTAACCAGACTGAGGGATGAGATAAGGTGATAGGGGAGATGTCAGACTCTAGCGTACTTTGGCCCCCCCCTCCTACGATCGTATCCTTCTTAGGGCGGCACCGTTCACTCGCCTTTTATGAAAAGTCGAGGGAGGACCGAGTGGAACAAGAGGTTTCCTGATTTTGGGGGAAGCATGACTGAGTGCGGGCGTGCCAGTTGATTTCTTGACAATCACCTGGGGAACCAAGGGTTGACCGGGGAAGTGCCGCCAAGACACGGCATGTGGGCTCGGGTGGCGGGTGACACGTGGATAGAAGGGAGGTTCCATGGGTGCAAGTGCATAGGCGATTGTGGGGAATCGTGTACTAGATGTCTTTCCCCACTGACCGCAAGCAGTCGATGTTTGTTTACATCGGATTGAATTTTAATTACCTTCATTCTAAGCTGAAGAGAAGTCTGGGTAAACCTGGAGCCCTGGGTGGGGAGCAAGAGGCACTTTACAACTATTGGTTCGCATTTAATTGGGAGGTGCTTGTTGGGGTCGGAGGTACTAGAGATCTGCACCAAGTGGTGCGGGGGAAGGCTGGGGGCCTGAACGTGGATGCGAAAACATTCATTCAAATGATGATATAATTTATGAGAGCCACGCGGGCTTATAGGACGGCCGTAGCGGTCGAGGTACAACGGGCGCAAGCCGCGGGACAATTTTGACAAGGAGATCGGTCCCCAAGTCAATGCGTGATAAGGAAGATATCTACGTGTTTTACAGAGGCTCTCCTCAAGTTAGGGGCAACGCCTGATTTGCCAAGGGAGGACTAGACTGGACAACCAGAGAAGGCACCGACTGGCGACTGGGCAAGGACCAAACATGGCACTGGTCTAGTAGTCGGGTACGGCCTCGTGATGGTAGGAGATGCGACGTCCTGGCATGTGCGTGCGACGATCTCACATGGGCATCCCAAAAATGAGGGAGTATTTGCCGTTGTCATAGGGCCGCACGCGTAGTAGGGATAGACTTGCATGTCATTGCCAAATGCCGTGTGAGGGGAGTACAAGCGACATACTCTCGGCGTGTGTGAGCCAATTTACAAGTCACCCACACACACAAATCTCCTTACTTGCTGCACCTATTGCCTTGTGCTGATGTCTTGGACGATCCTGGATTGCATGTCTTGATGCCCCACCCCTTGAGCTTCTAAGGGGCTTTTATAGGGGAAGTTGAGGGGTCATGGAAGGGTTTAGGCGGACAGTCAGAATTGATGAAGAGCCGTTAATTCCAACACTATGTTCAGCTGAAACCCTGCTGTGGTCAAGCTGCTGTCCGACGGTGTCGTTGCCCACACGACATCGTCGATTACCCAATGTAGAGCGTATCGCCCCACAGACAACCCTCCAAAGCAGGGGGAACCAGATTGAGAGCATTCTGAGAACGCAGTCACCACAGGCATTGTGTTCATCAGAACGTGTTGACTATGGACACCACATCCAGAGCATAGATTTTTTTTTAACACACTTCTTGTTAATTGACAGGGGGCTCCTCGAACCAAGATCTCTTGGCTATTAGTCCGGGCAGTGTACCTTGTATTGCCAACATTTCTGAAGAGCCGACTAGTTAGGATGTTGTTCGAGGAGTTTTTAGGGATGGATGTCTTGCACACGGATGTGGCTTTAGTGCAAGCACTAAAGACCAAATGGGATGAGGAGAGCAAGACATTTATCTTCCCTTGGGGCCACATGATCTCCACTTTAAAAAACGCGGTCCGCATCATGGGACTATGGGTCCACGAGGTGACAGTGAGTGAGTTCACTTATGTCGACTATCGGGAGATGGCTCAGAGGTTGATAGGAGTAAGATTGGAGGGAGAGGGGCGATCCTCCTTGATCTTTAGAGTGAGGTTGCATCAGAGCTTGGGTCTGAGGCACACGAAAGTCATGGTGGGAGAGACCAGGAGCAGCATTTGCAGGGTCTGGTGGATGGAGCCAAGGAGAGGGTCGTTGCCGCACTAGGACTGGGAGCAGACAGAGTCTTGCGGTGCTTCCTAGTCCTCGTGATCGGGAGGCTCTTTTTGGGCTCGTGGGGAGATGCAGTGAGTTGCCTCCACCTACCCCTGTTGGAGGACTTAGGACGAGTGAGAGATTACGCATGGGAAATAGTGATGCTGGCCCACTTGTTCGATAGCATGAGCATCTCAGTTAGGGAGGCTTTCCTTGGCGGATTCTACCCTTTACTCCAGGTCAACTCTAAACTTGAGCTTTTTGATATTCAATCTATGTTTATAATTTGTACTAATGAACTTCCTTACAGGTTTGGAGTTATCTCCATCTGCCCTCCATCCGTCGTGGTATGGAGGTTCACCCTAACTTGGTCCCAATAACCCGACAATGGATGCCAGAGCATGACAACCACTCATTGGAACATCAGATCGCCAAGAGCCAGGATGCGATCGACACCCTCCCCTACACATTGGTAAGGTCTAAACTTAGCTCTCAAAATTATATATTCTATTGGATTATGAATTAGTTTCCTAATCATTTTTTCTTCTTTGCACAGGTGAGTTGGACCCCATATAGGGGATATTCATCATCATCTATAGCATATCGTGTATACAATATGCGCATTCTTTTGGTAGAAGAAAGCCCTCATGTAATTATTGATGAATACTCTTCAAGATTATCTGATAAATATAATCATTTTCTGGATGCAGGGCATGAATATGGAGGAGAAAAGAACGACAATGAAAATCACAAAAATGTGGATCAAGTAGAGTCGCGTTAGAAGAATGATGAAGCTCCATGCCAAGAGGAAAATTAACAAGAAATTCAAATTCAAGACCTCCCCAAGTAGTGTACTATATTCAAGGATCATCCTCTAGAAAATCTCATTGAGAACATGGATGAACAAGTAAAGACAAGGGCTTCAATAAAGGAAGTTAAACAATTTGATAATCTAGCTTTACTTTCTCATATTGAGCCCAAATCTGTGGATGAAGTCTTAAATGATAATTCCTAGCTCTTGGCTATGCAGAAGGAATTGCACCAAATCTAAAGGAATGAGGTGCGATTTCTTGTGCCTAGACCTAAGAATCACCTAGTAATTGGTACTAAGTGGGTTTTTAAGAACAAACTTAGTGATCAAGGAGTGGTGATTAAGAATAAAATCACCACTCATTGATCAATTTTAGCTTTGTTAGGATCTATCTTAATGCCTCCTTTACTCACGATGAAGCCTAATAGCTTACCCGATGAAACACCAAACACACACTTCTTTGGATTCAATTTTAATTGAAACTCCATTGATCTTCGCAAGACCTTAGCTAGAACCTTTGGATGTTCCGCCCCAGTTTTGGATTTCACCAACAAATCATCCATGTATACCTCTAAATATACATGCATCATGTCATGAAATATGTCCATCATAGCTCTTTAGTAAGTAGCTCCAGTATTTTTCAACCCAAATGGCATGATCACGTAACAATATATTCCCCAAGGTGTAGTGAGCAATGTCTTCTCCTAATTCTCCCCTGCCAAACGAATTTGATTATAACCCGAAAAGTCATCCATGAATGAGAGAGCTTCATATCCTAACGTGTTGTCAATCAATATGTCAATGTGAGGCAAAGAGAAATCATCTTTTGGACATGCGCGTTTAAGGTCCCGGAAGTCAATGCAAATCCTTACTTTTCCATCCTTCTTCATGACCGGAACAATGTTTGCCACCACTAACGATAAATGACAACTCTAAAAAATCTGACTTTGTGGAGCTTGTCGACCTCTTCTTTCATCTTCAAAGCCATTTGAGAGTGGAAACACCTTAACCTTTACTTTACCGAGACGGACCCTAGCTTTAGAGTTAAGCGGTGTTTGACTAGGGTGGGATCCAATGCTGGCATATCCTCGATCATGTTATGACTGATTTTGTTGTGGGTTTACCCCAGACTTTGCAAGGTTATGATAGAATCTGGCTGTTAGTTGATCGTTTGACTAAGATAGTGAGGTTATTGCCAATTAAAGTTGCATGGAATGTTCAAAAGTTGGCCGAGCTTTATGTTGCAAGGATTGTGCCATTGCATAGAATTCCAATATCCATTGTGTCAGATCGTGACCCGCATTTTACTTCTGGCTTCTGGCGTAGTTTTCAAAAGGCGTTGGGTGCAGAATTGGCATTTAGTTCAGAATATTATCCACAATCTGATGGTCAGTCTGAGAGGACTATTCAGACATTAGAAGATATGCTACGATCGTGTTGTTTGGATTGGCAGGGTTCGTGGAGTCAACACTTGCCATTGGTGGAATTCGCTTGTAATAATAGTTATCATTCCAGCATTGATAAGGCACCGTATGAAGCTTTGTATGGGCGTCCTTATCGTACACCATTGAACTGGTTTGAGACTGGTAATCGACTATTGACAGGACCGGATATGATTCAACAATGTGTTGATGTGGTACGTCTGATCAGACAGAAAATGTTGACAGCTCAAAGTCGACAGAAAAGTTATGCCGATCAGCATAGAAGACCATTGCAGTTTGAGCCTGGAGATTCTATTTTTGTGAAAATATCTCCGATGAAAGGTGTAATGAGATTTGGGAACCGTAGAAAGCTTAGTCCCTGATATATTAGTCCGTTTCCTATTCTGGAACGTGTGGGCCAAGTGGCTTATCAACTTCAATTGCCATCAACGATGCAAGCAATTCATGATGTGTTCCATGTTTTGTAGTTGAGGAAATATATTCCTGATGCATCTCACGTACTAGATGATTCAGTGTGGCCTGAAGTGATAGCAGATTTATCCACGCCAGAGTATCCGATTCGAATTGATGATCGTCGTGAACAATGACTGAGGAATAAAATGATCCCTCTGGTAAAGGTAATATGGCAGCGTCACTCGGGTAATGAGGCTACTTGGGAACGTGAGGACGAAATACAACAGCCGTTTCCTTTTTTATTCGAGTAAGGTATATTACTTTCTCCAATTCTCTCCTTGTGCTTCCTTTTAAATTTTGAGGATAAAATTTCTATTAGGAGGGAGGGACTGTGAGACCCGTTAGTTATACTGGTATAGAAAATATAAATAAATTCATGGGTTTAGCATGTTTTAATGGGCTTAATGGGCCATTCCAAGTGAATTAACCCATTTGTTTAGGCTTTTAGTAATCAAATTGGGCATTTATATAATTTTACTTATTATGGGATTTAAATACAATTAAAGGTTTAAAAACAAAGAAACACGCATACAAACCGGTGAATAGGGAAAGAGAGGATGGAGCAATCTCACAAAGTCCACAAACCACAACATAGGAATTTTTAAGGTGGTTTGGTTGTAAACTTGCAACCTACGTCCACCCCTTACCAAACCGGTGAGGCTTCCACACACACTGCGAATGCAGCACCACACGGGGATGACACCCCAACCACAGACTAGAGTATATCCTCTGTCTGTCTTCCTGCACACAAATTGATAGGGACAGTTCACCACAGATCGAAGGCCCCTCCATCTGTCTTCCTACACATAAACCGGTAGGGATGATTTACCACACGAGGATGAAATCCTCTCCACACACACACGGGACAAGTCCCACACACACACACTCACAAAGACAGACAAAAACCAAGCTGCAAGTGCAGCAACCACACTTGGGACAAACCCCCAAGAACACACACGGCTGAACATAGCCAATGACTCACCTCCGATCTCTAAATAGAGCACCGAACAAACACTTGAAAGATTGATTCAGAAAAGCAAAATGAAAGCCTAAAAGCAAGGCAGGAGGAAAGCACTATGGCTTCTGATCAATGTGATGAAGCTCTACTAAACTTAGGGCCGGCTACAAAGATGGGCTAATGTGGACATGTAAAATTACACGTCTGCGTGTCCCAAACAATCCAGCATCAATAGACAACTCTAACTGAAGAGATTGCGGAGAACACATCCCGTCCAGACCCTCCGAACGAACAGTACACTACCGTGAAACCACTCTCGGAGTCACGACAGTGAAGAAGAACCAACCCCTAGGGGGCTCGTAACTCATGGGCCTCGAAGAGAACTAAAGTGGATCATCAATCGGGCACAAAGCGGGCCCAAATCCACTTCCACGGCATGCCCTTACAAGGTCTTCAACGGTACGCCTATATGGCCCTTCAGCGGCACGCCCTCGCGCCCCTTCAGTGGTACGCCCAGCTAGGCTTCAACGGCACGCCCATGCGCCTTGTTCACCGGCACACCCTTGTGCCCCCTCCACGGGATGCCCTGGCTTTCCCCAGTAACGCGTCCGGCAAGGGAGATCTTACGCCACCCCCTATAGATTTTTGGCGTGCAATGGCCACGCTGAGGTGTCGAATGGAGGAGGTGGCACGCTACCCCCTGCCACCGAGGATGCCCAAGTCAAATCTTCATCAATGCCCCACGCTCCCGCCCCCGTCAATCGCGTCCGAAGGCTCCCCGCCACTGGGAGTATAAAAGGTGTCTTCTCCGACGAACAAAGAGAGAGAGAGAGAAGGAGAGAGAGAAGAAGCATCCCTCTAGACACAGAAGAGACCAACACCAGAGAGATCTGAGGAGGAAAGAGAGTTCTTGGGCAGTTGTTCGCGTTCTTCGTCCCTCCTCTTTGATCCGATCTAACATAGGTGTTCTCTCGGGCTAAACCCAAATTGATCAATGAAATAGGTGTAGATGCATGTCTGGTTTATTTCTATACCGTTTTCCCCAATTTTTATTAAGTAATAAGCATGCTAGGTGGGTTTTATTGAAGAGGTATTGTCGTTTTCGCCGGAACGAGTTCGAGTTTCTAATCACGATGTTCACAGAGACCACGTTATGATCGCGGTTCCCCGACACAACGCGATAACACAAGAACCAAGAAAAATTGAACTTTTGTCAACCTTCAGGTCGATCACCCAGGGGACCACGTTCTGAAAGCGGTTCCCTTGGAGACGGCATCCTGAACGTGGTGTCCAGTGTGACCGCGTTCAGACCAGGTCTTCACCCTCCGCCCGATTCAAAAAAAAAGAGGGAAACATCGGTATTCTATTTTCAAGAGTCCTTATGAGGGACGCAGGCAATGAGGATGTCCAGACAACTGGATACGGGTATAAGTGAGATCCTTAAGCGTCGGAAGTTTCACCTCAGATTACGGTGTCCTTCTAGATCGTGTTCTGGATGCGTGATCTTCGTGCTGACCCCCATTGTTCTCAAGTTCTACTGAGCCAATAGTTCGTCCAGCATATTAGATTTGTAAATTTCGAGTTCCAAATCATGTTATGTTGCACGTCATTTAATAAAACACATGATTAGGCCAAGTATATAGAAGAAAAATGACCTGATGATGATGATTCATGTAGCCGACCCTAAATAATTGGGATAAGACTCTGATGATGACATTGATTAAGCTAAGTATATAGAAGATAAATGATCATGTTCCTTTGAGTTTATATTCCTTCCATGATTCTTGTTATCTTTATGGCATCCTTTGATCTCCATGATTGCATTATTTTTTCAGCATGGCAAAAAGAGTAGATATAATCTTACTAAATCGCATGTGCTTATTTTCATAGCCCTCTATCAAGATAGCGTACATGTTTAGTTTATCTGACCTTGATCGGTGATTCAACGATTGTAATTGTAGATCATGTCTTAAGGGTTACCGATACGAGGCTAGTGGCTTTCGGAATCGCGGAATGAGGTTCTGCATGGTTCTGTCTTTCTGTTTCTCAACGCGTCCTATTCAGAGACCACATTCACCCTCCTGTCACCCGAAGACAAGTGCCCAAGGACTGTGTTCAGGGTCTGACAGTGATTGAGTTTCTGGCAGAGTTTTCTGAACGCGGTGTCCCTGAGGACCGCGTTTTGAACGCGCCCCAGGGGACGACCGCGGTAAAGCGATGAATAGCGCCCGTACTTGAGGCAATATTCATTAAGAAACGCCCGTGAGATGGGCGCGACTTAACAAAATGTGACTTTGATGTGGATGCGACTTCTTAAAACGTGGCTGTGACCTGGACACAAATTTCCTTAAAGTTAAAATAAGGAAACTCCCTGTTCGAACTGAGAAGTAATAGTTGTTTAGGAAGATATTAACTTGGGAACGGAATGAAACGTGGGAAATTAAAGTTCTAATAGGACTCTTACTATGAAGTTGTAGTTCCAATCGAACTTCAACATCCCAGTGGTTCCCAAACACTATAAATACCATGCCATCCACCCAAACCCAGACTACTATCGCTCGATTAGTGTTTCTTCTTGGTCGATCGCTCTGCAGAGTTGTTGCTACTTCCACTGGTGTTGTTTCTTCTTCCTAATTCTTCCTTCTGCTAGCGCCCTTGCCGAAGGAAGTTGCTGCGTCTTCCTCTGTTTCAGTTTCTCTTCTTACAGAAACTGAGTAAACGAAGCTCCTACTGATCTAGGTGTTTCCTCTCTGCTGCGAGCTGCTGCTATTACTTCATTTTTTTTCGTTGCTGTCGGTGCTCCGTTTCCTTCTATTTAAAGGAAGGAAGTGTTCTTCTTTCTGATTAGAAGAACTGTTGTAGAGAAGCTATTGTCGTTCTTACAACCAGTTCCTCTGTTTCAAACAGAGTATCATTCTATATAGCTAATCTTCAGTTTCTATCATCAATCCAATTATCACCCCAGGTAGGTTTTCTCAAGTACTATGCCTAATCCCATAGATATATAGATTCATGCATGCATATATTTCCTTTTTATGGCTTTCTGTTACAATTTCAGATTTACAGTGAAATAGCGACCCAGTCATGGGCGCTATTCTTAATTAACGACCGTATAGCAGTCGCTATTTTCATGGTTAATTATTAAACCTACATATTCAAAATTTAATAACTTGAAATGTGGACATCTAATCAAATACATGCGTGCATTACTAGATTCCTGGTATTTTTCTCCACCTATTCATATACTTGTCCCTGGAAAATCATTTTCTTTAGAGAAATGACACTGTTCATGCAAATTTATACACTGGATTAAATAGCGACAATCATCCTGTCGTCATCTTGAATGGGATGCCCAAAGTAGGGGCGCGATGTATTGAAACATGACACGAACCAGGGTGCTATTTTCTGAAACATGGCTATGCCATGGGCGCGAATTAAAACAGAATCAAACATTGTGTTAAAAGGTTATAAAACTCCAGGATTTATTTACACTGAAACTGATGGGAATCGACGCTGAGCGCTGACTTTTATTTATGAGAATATATCGTTCGGCGATGACCCCATCAAATGAACACTACGGGTAATCTATTTTCCTTGATTAGACACTGTATTAAAGAAAACAATTTTAGGCATTATATACGTGTTGGCACTTCTCTCGTCTTCTTTCACCTTCCAGCACAAACACCAAAACTGGGGTTCACCGCAGCCTTGTCTTGATATCAAGACAAAGAAGCCACATGCGTACGGGGGCGGGGGCGGCGGAGACGAATGGGATCGACGAGAAAGGAATTAAATGGGGTTTGTCGATCGGCCTCCAAAAACGGATGGCATCTTAAAAGCAATGGCAATGGGATTATTGCCAGGTCGGTTTCATTGCCAGTGCTACCTCCCATCAGATCACACAACAAAGAACAAGAATGGAGGGGGGAAGATGGGGATGTGTGTGTGTGGAAGTCTTGATGAATTACGTGAGGGAGCTCTACAGCTGTGGACTTAATCACGAGTGTGGGCTCTCTCCGCACTTAAAAAAAACTCTTAATAGCAAGTAAGAAGAGGAGGTTATTAATATCAATGTTTTAAAATCCAACCGTTTACTCGAAGCGGATAAGTCAATGCACCGCCGCTTAATGGTTTAACCGTTCAAGTGGACTCGTGACTCGTTAGAATTGCTCACGTCGAAAGAATGTCACGTATCTATAGATCTTTAACATATCTTAACTAAGAACTTAGAAGCATTAAAGATACACTATGATATATATTTCTAAGCTAAAGTTTCAGTACTAGACAACCACAAAAAATGACCATCTACAGAAAAAGGAAGAAAAATAACATATTAAATGAACACTAGGTGTGGCAAATTATCAACTAGAAACAGCATCTCATGAAACTTTCAAGCTTTGTGGATGCACTTGTCTGTCTTACCAAAAAAATTTATTGATAGACTCCTCTTATCTTGTGGGCGCATTCATACAGGTAACCTAACCGAGTTTTAATCATCGGGTTTTGGGTGCTGAATTAATCTAAATAGGATATCAACTTTGTTTTGAGATCGGGTCACAAGTTAACCGGTAATAGTCAGCAGTCGTTGAACCGGCCGATTGGCCCGAGTTTTAAAACATTGGTTGTTAACTACGTTGAGTAGGCTGCCAGTCTAAAGATGAAAGATGACCACAATCAGTGTGGTAGAAGGAGGGTAAGAAGGAAAGTGCAATATAATGTAGTTTTCATCGTACTCTTTTTGCATATCTTTCTCCCGAATGAGGAGACGCAGATATTATATATGGCACTCTTTGTATGAGTATATCATATGATTATTAATAATGTGACAAATAACTATAGCGAGATCATTCATGATCAAAAAAATATGTAAGAACAGCAACACAATAATACCGTGCAGCACAATGCTGGCAAGCACATGGGATGTTAGCAATGAGGAGCTATGAGAGCATTTTGTCAAATGCAACGTATGTGAATGGAGATAGAATATATGGAGATGGCAAACCACAACACAGAACCTTTTAAGGTGGTTCGGCTGCTACCCAACAACCCTATGTCCACCCCTCACCAACTTGGTGAGACTTCCACTCTTTGGCCAAAAGAGATCCACACACACACGCTGGTTACCCAGCAAAACACAGAGACAAGCCCCGCCTACACAAACGAGGATAAGGTCCTCACGCTGCAAGACTGCAGCACAGGGGGATGACAACCCCCCTACACACACATAAGAAAAACACGCTGCAAGTGCAGCACAAACATAGGGACAGACCCCCAATCACACACACGACTGTACTGAGCCAGACACACACCAGACTCTAGGCAGAGTACCAGTTACACATTGCCACAGTAGCACCACACGATTTACAAATTAATGTTGCAAAATAAAACACAAGTAGAAACAAGGAATAGCAACTGTGGCTTTAGATGAATATCTAAAGGCTCTTTCAGCAGATCTAGACACAGGTCAGATCTGTGATTTCTTCTTGGGCTCAGGCCGGCTGCAATAAGGGTTGCTCTCCTTTCTCTCTTTTCCTTCTGTTATTTAGCACTAGACTAGGACACACCAGGTGTTGGGCTACTAGCTCTCTTCTCACAGGATTTATTTGGCACACGTAGGCTTTTCTCGAAGGTAGTAGTAGCTCCTCTTCATGTAGGAGCTTTGAATTTATGGAAGAACTGGTGGAGACATTTCCCTCCATAATCCTGTAATGAGATTGGCTGGATTTGAAAAATCTTCTTTGAAGTATACCTCAATTCTGATTGGTCTAGCGTTAAAGTAGATTTCTTGGTCAAGTGAGCTTCTTCCCTGGTGATCTCTAATTGATCCATGGTAGCAGAGCAAAGCCAAGGTAGTTTTCCCTCCAAAGATTTGTAATCTGATTGGCTGGAGGCAAAAAGAAGGTTACCTTGAAAGGTGACCTTTTCCACATTTGTAAACTGCCAGATCTTTTGTTCAAAAGGACTGATCTAGAGTCTCATGATGACAAGGACACTGGTGAGTCCTAGGAGCCTCCTCTAGTCCCCAAAAGATGTGTTTTTCGAGGTTTACGATCCATATTTTAATCTCCTAGAAGACCTTCGAAAGTTGCAGAAGGTTGGGCAGTTATTTTCTATTAGTCTGTGAAGACTAGGTGCGATGGTGCGCACACGGATTTAGAGGGGGGGGCGAATGAATCCCTCTGTAAAACGGAGGAAAATATAGGTGTGTGTATTCTAAATGCATGAAGGTGTAAAAAATGAATTAACACGCAGTAGAACTATGGGAAAAGATGATGTAACATGTGCGATGCGTGTAGAAACAAAGCATAAAAGTGTAGGACTGTGTGAAAACGGGAAAAGAGAGGGACGAGAACAAAGAAAAGGAATGAGGAAAGAAAGCCCTTAGCGATTGAGGATGAAGCCAATACTTCCCTGAATGACTTGGGGTCAAAGAGACAGGTCGGCGATGTGGCATGGCTTCGCCCCAAGTTTGAGAAACACCATCCTTCTCACACGCGCAGCAGAAGGGCCACTATTTATAGAAGTGCAGGAAACCCTAGGTCGAATCTAAATAATTACCCAAGATAGGGGATTTAGATGGATTATTCTGTGAGATAATAGTGGGAAAATCCCCTAGGAATGGATAAATCTCGAGGTGGCAACTTATCCTCATCGAAATCAGTGCCAACAAGGAGTCCCAGATGCCCTCAATCGAAGAAAATATTGCCCAGAATGTTCTGGACTCTACAACCAGAATGTTGTCAGTCGTGAGACCGCCACCTTCAGAACACGGTCATGCAAGGACTGCCACGTAATGGGACATAAGTAGGAGTCAATGCATGAGGGAAATAGAGTCAATGTACGATGGGAACAAACAGGTAGAAAGTGGTCTTGGGAAGACCACCACCTACAGGTGGCAGTTTTCCCAAGACCGCTACTAGAGTAGGGCACAGAGGGCAAATGAGCAGATGATATGTAGGACAAGGTAGATGACGGTCTTGGGATGATCTCCATATGTAGGTGGCGGTCATCCCAAGACCGCCACCTAATTGGGCCACTAGAATTTAGTCTGATTGATGCTCAGTCTAGGGAAAAAGGCTTCGAGGCTTAATGGGCTAGGAAATGCTCGAGAATGGTCAAGAATAGGCTCGAGATTCACTCAAGGAATGATCCAAAACAATGGATAATTTGGGACATCAAAAGATGAATAAGAGAAAGAACTCAACTTGCAGGCAAAAATGGGTGTCAACAGATACTCCTCCTTGATGTCCGCTTTTCAAGGGACCGAGCAGAAGCAGCGCGGAGGCGAAATCAAAAGAAGATGGAGCGAAAGTGACAAGAACATGAAATGGAGATGAAGTAGAGATGAAGTAGAGAGGACTGAAAAGTGGGCATCAAAGCAAAAGACATCCGTCACAATAAACAAGTGATAGGAATTCTCCCAAAAATGCTGAACTAACCACAAGGAACGGCTGACACGGATGAAACATGCCTAGAGAACTAACTAAGGGAGGAAAAGGAAACACCCCAGGGTGCTTTTGCCTTGGCTGGGTGGTCATTTGGACGTCAGCGGACCCGAATGGTGAGAAGACATACCCGTGCTGGGTCACTCAGGTCTTCCACTGACAGGGCCTTCGACATCTTGTTCTGATAGACCAGAGATGTTCTGTCACCTCAGGAGGGCTTCTCATCAGGTGGCAGGCCACGAGGTACACTCTTGCCCTTGGTCGGACAAAGAACATTGCTTATGCGGCACGACCGAGTCGATGCCGATTCATTGGGCAGGCCGAATGACACTGTCGGTTTGTTGTGGATTCTTCCGATTTCCCCCCTGAGGTGGAGTCTCTGGTGCTCGCATTAGATGACCTGGGGCTCCAGTAGTTCGTGAAGACCCTTGTGTATTGGCTTTCTTCGGCTTCTGTGCTTTAGCGGGCCGCATCATTCTTCTTGTTTAGGCGTGATTGCCATCGAACATATTTTGAGTGCCAACAGAGGGTCAAATTTGAACCCAAATGGATCGTGATAAGATGGGTTTCGAACACAACTTAATGGGCTCGTCCGTTGCTTTCGGTCGACCTAAATTTCACAGGGTCAGATCCAGCAGATGTTGGAATTTTCGATCGACCTAAGTTTCACAAGGTCTGTTTCTAGCAGTTGTTGGAAATTTTGGTCGACCTAAAGTGGGGGTTAGGTTGACCTAAATCCTACAGAAGGTTTAGAACATGGAAACTGTATTAGAATTCAGGTTCAATGACTCCAAGTTACATATGCATGAAGTATAGACATGAAAACCCATGTTCAAGGTGCATAAGAACACTTTGGAAAGCATGATCATCCTAAACTTAGGATCAAGTTCATATTCCAATTCCTTTAGCAATGTGAGAGCATCATGAATCCAAAGTTTTATACAATGTAAGAGTATGATTCAACTGATTCCTACCAAAAGTTTATATAATGAGTTCAAACACATATCCAGCTCAAAAGACATCTTTGAAGAACATGCATGATATACATTCATCACACTTAAGAGCTAATGAGAGGATATGCATGAAAGCCCTTTTATGAACATTCATTTGTCTTGACAAGACCAAAAATAAATGCATGAAAGCTCATCCATAGAAAATTAGTATGGGCATCATTCAACCGAAATATCAACCTTCTTGAGCAAGATTCACATAATTAATAGATGATCTCAGTTCAAGGGCTTAATCACAAATGCACTATTAGATGTCAAAATTGATAGCTCATTTAATACTACACTCAATTATAAGACAAAGTGAATTAGGCCAAGAACTTCAAGCAAGCACTCACAATTTGCTTCCATACTCAATCACACTCGATAAGCAAGTTCCAACACCACCCAGTAAGAGGCGAACCTACAGCGAAAAAGTGCCCCTGGCTCTCCACCTAGGACTTCAAGAATATACGGACTCCTCTTCGGCATGGAACGAAGGTCTTCGGATTCAATACGATGTAAATAAACATCGACTGCTTGCGATCGGTGGGGAAAGACGTCCTGTACACGACTCCCCACAGTTGCCTGCGGACTCGCACCTACAGAACTGTCCTTCCCTCCACGTGTCTCTCACCCCTTGAGTCCACGTGCCGCGCCCTGGCGGCGCATCCCCAGTTAAACATTCGGTTCCACGGGTGATTGTCGAGAAATCGACTGGCACACCCGCATCCCAGCCATGTTTCCCCCCAAACCTGGAAACCTCCAGTGTCACTCGGTCTCCCCTCGACTCTTTGAAAAAGGCGAGTGCACGGTGCCGCTCTGAGAAAGATACGGTCATGAGAGGGAGTACCCAGAACGCATCGCATTCTGGCACCTCTCCTGTAGCTATATCCTACCTCTCACTCCGGTCACCGCATACCCAACGTCGCACTGGTGAAACCCCGTCACGCACGCGAGCAAAAGGATGGCATGCACAGTGGGACGTCTCCCACCTACCTTCTTTTTGCTGAGGAGAAAGTCTGTGCCAGCCCTGAAGTCCTGGTGCCCCTATCCTGTCCTTGAAGGAGAGGTAGAAGAAGAGCACCTGTTCGCACTTCCCAACAGCTTCCAGTTCGCCTCCCAGTTGTTGGATCATGTTCAACGACTGTCAGCGGCCGTTGTCCCTGCTCGTCTTGTGCCTCAACAACTATGGCGGATGTTACCTACGGTCCCATCGTCGTCGCCACCCATGCATGGGTGGGCTACTTGGCAGTGCCGATCGCTTTTGATAGTTTCACCCCGATCATCAGATCGCCCTACTTTTTGGGTGTGGTCCCCGTGGCTACTCTGCCACCACCCCCAGCTCCTGTCTCTTTTGGCACCACCAATGCACCACACCAGTTACCAGTCTCAGCAGCCAGACCGAGCGTTAGGCTCGGATCTCCTATTACCAGTCCCCGTAGGGGTTCCGGACCAGTCCCAGCCCGGGCAAGCGCCAGCCCCCGGGCCCAGTCCCGATCGACTCCCGATGTAGGCTTCATGTCCCGAGTTTCAGTCTCCACTTCTGCTATTCGCTCGGGCCTCCAGTCCCAGGCCTCGGCCAAGTCGGCATCCGGCGTGGGTCTCCACCCTAAGGTGTTCGGCGCCTCAGTACCCTGCTCGGGCCGTCAACCCCGAGCCTCCACCGAGTCGGCTCCCCACATGGGTCTCCTGACCCGGGGGCATGGCTCCCCGGCATCCCGTTCGGGGCTCTCGACCCAAACCCCGGAAGAGCAACTGCCTTACTCGGGTTCTCAACCCCTGGTACGAGGCGTCTTAGCACTCAGACCGGGCGTACAACCCAGGGGTTTTCAGAGGATGGTGCTTGGCATGAGTGATCCACGTCAGGCTTCGCACCTCCCGGTTCCACCTCAGGGGCATTTCTCCCGCGACCTGACAACGTCGGCTCCCAGCACAGGTCTGCCTCTATGTGACGCGTGGACCCCGACATGGACCGAGGGCCCTCTATTGCGCCTTCCGATCTCACCAGCTCCCAGTCTAGGCTCAAGGCCTCGGGTCACCGGCACCCCGGTACCCCCTGTAGTGTCAACTCTAGGTGCAAGCACATCGTTGCGAGCATCTGCAACACTACTATTGGCTCGGGCGAAGGCCTACACTCGAGCCACCCAGCCACCGGCCTTCACTACAGACTTTACATCTTGGGGGCCTATTTCGGTATTCCCGATGGGTGGCCATGTGCCACCAGTATTCGCGGGTCTGGTTTTCTCGATCTACCACCTCGGAGCGGAATCATCTTCAGCTCCCCAGAAGAAGCATCGTCGTAGTCGTAAAGGCAAGCGACCCACTGCTGCCACCAGCAACTCCGGCAAGACCATTCTTGTCGGGGACTTACAGATTCGCCTGGATGGGGGTGAACCCATTATATCCCCAGAACAGATCATCCCTACGATCCCTGCCACCAACCGCTTTACCCTCCTGCGTCGAACGCCGGAAGACATGGCAGAACTTAAGCGGGCGAACACTTCGGCAACGGCCCAAAAGCACCAGCGCCGGTTCAGCATCCAGGCTCCCAAGTCCTGTCGGAGGAGTAAGGACGAGGGAGACCAGCAATCTGACTTGAGAAGGATCTGGGTTACCCTAGAGGAAGCTCAAGCTGTCTGGGAGGCACGCCTCAGCAATCCCTTTCGGGCATTAAGGCGCCGCGCCAAGCAAGGTGCAACTAAACCTACAACCGCATCATCTGACGGTGTCTGGTCCCTCATCGCCTCTTGCATAAATAGGCATAAATAGAGACGGGCTCATTCCGGGCCCCATCAATATTCAGCCCTGAGTGCCCCTCAGGCAGATGCCACGATGGAGACTCCTCTGTAACGTACCTCGGCCTTCGATAGACTGGGGACGCCTGTCTGCCCTAAGAGGCGTTCCCAGAAAAGGTGGACAGTCTGGCTCCTCAATGACGCCATCAAGGTGTTCGCGTGTTATACCACTGGATTCCAACCTGAGGTTCAAACCGATGATCTGAACCAACCCATATCTCACCTTAGGAGGCCTCATCATCCGCCTCCACCGCTGGCTCCAGTCGGCCACATCGACACTTCTGTCGAACCTCAGGTGTCTACACGAGTAGAAGAAACTCCCGCTGAGGAGCGTGCCGCCACTGTCAATGCGGAGCCGATCAACAATGATCCTCCTACTAGTGAAGTTCATGAGGTGACCCTTGAGACCCTCATGAAGGAGAACCAGCTCTTGAAGGCCCTCCTGCAAGATTTACTTCAGGAACGTAACCTTCATCCTCAACCGCCCACTAGGCCCTCAATGGAAGCAATGGCCTTGCCAGATGGGCAAAATGGTGCTAACACCTCAGCAGTAGCTACCCAAACCCCTATAATTATTGGTTTCAGCACGCCCTTGGCCAAGGCTCAACCACAGCCATCCAACATGCTAGTGCTAGAGAACCTCATGGCACAGTGCCGGATGATCGAGCGAATCGTTGAGACCAAGCTCGCCCAGTTTGGAGAAGGGGTCGCGACCATAGATCTCTCAAGTGTCCCCTACCCACTACACCATCAGTTCAAGAAGCTTCCCCTAGAGTACGCCAAACTACCGAAGCTACAAAAATTCGATGAGCATGAGTCTCCACATGAGCATCTGGCCTACTACATTACGGCCATGGGCGAGCTCACGTTGGATGAGTCTTATCTCCTTCGCTACTTCACCACCTCACTTACGGGAACGGCCTTCCAGTGGTATTCCCGCCTCAAGCCCAATTCCGTCATTGACTGTGTGGATCCCAGAAGAAGTTCCTCGACCATTTCCAATTGGCCGAGCGAAAAGTCTCCTTAGCTGAGCTTTGCTCCCTCCGACAGAAGAAGGGCGAGAGCGCCCTTGACTTCATAAAGAAATGGCGAGACCTCAGCATGAGGTACGTCAACCCACCAGTCCAGGAGGATGCCATCACTATCTGTCATCGAGGCTTGGCGGCCGAGGTCAGCGAAAAGCTTCTCGGCACCAACGTCAAGGGCTTCGACCAGCTCAACTCGGCAGCAAAAGTTGGATAAGGTAGAGAGTCTGACCCAAAAGTTAGACCAACTCTTGACTTTGAAAGACCCTTCTTTCCAACCGTCATCCCATTCATACTTGGGTCAATCTTTCACTCCACAAGAGGCATGCACTCTATGTGTAAGCCCGACCTATCACATCACGGAGTGTCCAACGGCAGCCCAATTACCACCATTCATACAAGAGCAAGTTCAAGCTACTCAAGAGTTCTCCAAGTCTAACTACGATCCATTTTCCACTTCGTATAATCTGGGCTGGAGAGATCATCCTAACTTCTCTTGGAAGGGCCAGCAAGCTCTACCTCAAGTAACCAATCCCTCTATCCATTAAGCACAAAGGCAAACCATGTAAAATCAAATGCAGGCCCAACCCAACACCTTCAGTTCATTTGCTAGAGGTCCACAAGCTCAATTTCTTCCTATGGGCCCCAATAATTTAGGAAACTTATCAAGCATTTTCTGGTCATTGAAGTCCACGTACCGTGGGAAGATGATTTTCACTATCTTAAGCACTGATTCTGCTTGCATGGAAGAACCATTAGAACCTTTTTCCTCTTCCAAAATCATGTGAATCCCCTTTGTAGCAGATGTCCTACGCTGCTTGGCTGATGATTCAGGGACCTTCTCCTCTCCTTTGGCAGATTTAGCTTCGTGTAACCTGGAAGAGGTGCCCTTATCGAATACATGCTTAGATCTTCTCTCTTTGTGAGGAGCCGTAGCACCCTTCTCTGATAGATCATCCATCGATTGTTGCTCCTCTGGAGCCTTCCTCTTCCCCTTACTCTTGGCGACTGGAGAGGACATAGTGAATGCGTGAAAGAGATGGAGGCTAACGGCGCTGGCTTGAGGTGACTGGAGGACAAGAATGGAGCGAATGAGTTTTGTAGAGAGTGAGAGAGCAAAGATGACTAGGGTGCGTCGATGCTAGGGGTTTGAAACTGGAGGAAAGCCTCGACCTGGATGAGATGGTTCTCTACGGTGAGGTAGACGTACATATAGGGTAGAGTTTAAACATGAAAATCTGCTGACTTTACCAATTTCAAAGTTTAGTTCTCAGACTACCCTTCACTTTCAATTAAAATGCCTTCCTTTACGCTTGGATAGTTTTCAGCTTATGAGGATTATATCTTACATCATTAATCTTCTGAAATTAATCCTTTAATGCACAATCAATGAAATGAAACCCTCTAATCAAAGTACTGTGCCCAATTAGAGATCCATTAATCTTACTTATCATTTTCATTAAACAAAGTTGATTTAAAATCTGTCTTATATTGAACTTAAAATAGTTTTTCAATTTCTGAAATAGAGGTTCAGGGGCATATGAGGAAGAGACATACCCCACTCTGGGGGCACATATAAAAAGAGATGCACCAGAGTCTGGGGGCGCAGAAACTACAAAGAGCAACACCCCATTGTGGGGAACATGAAGAGAGAGAGGTATACCCCGGGTAGGGGAGGGTTTTTGAAGAAGAGATACATAACCCCGCCCTTGGGGGCATATGAGACAAGGCTACATCCCGCCTCAGGAGCATGAGGGGAAGAAAAAGCCACCTCGACTTAGGGGTATTTGGGAGAGAAGCGCACCCCGCCTCGGGGGCAGAACAAGCAAAAAATTACACCCAGACATAGGGGCATATGAAGAAGGAATACACCTCACCCCTGGGGGGCATACGAGGTAGAGACATACCCCGCCCCGGGGCACAGAAGCTGTAAGCAATACACCCTGATTCGAGGGCATTTGAAGAGAAGCATGTCCCGATCTGGGGGCATTCGAAGAGGAACATACCCCTGGGGGCATTCGAAGAGACATACGTCCCGCCTAAGGGCACAGAGGTAGAGAGGCATACCTTCCCGTCAGGAGCGGATGAGGAAAAGCTACACTCTAACTTGGGGCACACTAAGAGAAGCCCACCCTAGTCTGGGGGTATTAATAGGAAGAGAAGAGAAGAAGAGAAGAAGAGACCCGAGGCAGACGTGATCTTTGCACCCGCCTCTCTCCAATAAACGAAGAGACGAAGAGAAGAGGAGAAGGAGAGACCCGAGGCAGATGTGGTCCTTGCACCTCTCCCCCCCCCCTCTCAACGATCCTCCGGCTTTACAGCCCACTCCTAAGTCCCTTTTGGCTCTCGCGGCCAGTTTCCCTTTGGCCTTTGCGGCCTGCTTACCCAACTTCGACTTTCGCAGCCAGCTTTCCCTTGGCCTTTGTAGCCTGATTTTTCCCACTCCGGCCCTCACGACCTGCTTCCCAACATCGGCTCTCATAGCCCACTTCCCGATATTGGCTCCCGCAGCCTGCTTCCTCCAACCCCGGCCCTCACGGCCCACTTCTCAATATCGGCTCCTTGCAGCCCGCTTCCCGATTTCGGCTCTTCACAGTCTGCTTTCTCCAACTTCGGCTCTTGCAGCCTGCTTCTCAATATCGGCTCTTCGTAGTCTGCTTCTCAAATCCGGCTCTTGTAGCCCGCTCCCCAAGCCTTGGCCTTTGTAGCTTACTTTTTCTCACTCCGGCTCTCACGGTCCACTCCCCTAGTGGCCTTCGACTTGTATAGCCCCCTTCCCTAACATCCCTGCGGCCCTGTGCGGTCTGCCCCTCTAACTACTACTATGCTTATACACAACAATGATATCTTCGAGGGCGTGCCAGTCACCGAGGTGATGATTTATGCGGGATTAAAGAAGCCCATGGCACGCTCATTCTGACTAATCAGACGATTATGTAGTTCATGTCGGGACAAAAAACCCACCGTACTATGAAGGCTACGACGTTAATTACATCCCCTCAGGGAGGGGAAAACCCTTCATTAATCACCGAAAAAGTGGGCCTTACGACCTGAGATTCATAGTAGTGAAAGCGAGAGAGGAAATCTTGGGTTGTGTTCAAACAAACCCCACATTGGGGCGCAAACGTTCACAAGTATGCATATATCGGTCACTAGCGGACCATTTACTATTCGGACGGAAGTCCGCATTAGTAGCACCGAAAGCGATGGTGGAAACCATACAAATGTTTGCCGTACGTGCAGCACATTTGATGTGGGTTGCGGGATCGGATCCTGATAGAAGTGGGGCAAATTGACAAACTGTTGGCCCGAGGCGATTTCAGACTATGGCCATGTCGGGAATTCCGTAGACCATGTTCGATACCATAAGGCGTTGTTGATTTTCTCTTTACGCATAGTCTCGGGGGAGAGATTTGTTAAGTGTGAAGCCTGAACTCGCCATCGTGCGCCCTCGCAGGTGGATCGACCTGCGCGGTCAGGTCTCGGGGATCGTGTTTCTTTCTTTTTTTTTAAATGGCATTGATCTTTTGCATTCTTCTTTTTTTTTCTCATTTTTTTAGCTTTAAACCTCTCTATTTTACTAGTTCTTTTCCTTTTCTTTTGGAGGCGCGTCGGAATAAGCTTGTTACAGGAGGGAGGGCACACCGGTTATGGCCACGCCGTTATAAGAGTTGCAAAGGGTCACGCCGGGGAAGGGTGCTACAGAAATCGTGTTGAATTAGGGTGCTACAAGGGAAGGGCGCACTGTACTAGGAATGGGCAAGGGGCGCATCGTTTCAAGATGTATAGAGGGGTGGAAGCGCGCCGTGTATGTGGTTTGGAATGTAAATGGGCGTGCCGATTTGGAGTTCAAAGAAGGAGATGGGTTTCTAAGAGGGGGTTAAAACGGCGCGGGGGAACAGTGACCGCGCTGTATTAACCCGCGCTGGAATAACTTCTGTGGGGTTGTTTCAACGCTCTGTTTACTGTGTTTCCTTTTTCTTTCACCCGTAGGTTGATTCGAGGGTTCATTTGCTCATTCTATTGATGGATCCGTGAACCTAGTCTTTAGGTTCACACATGAGTCATGCATTATATTTAAGGCTATTAAGGGGACAGTAGCTGTTAAAGAGAACTTGTCATGACATTTTTGAATAAATTTGAATCAAAATTGACAAATCAAGTCTTTTTATCTTACACCTTGGCCATTCTCTATGTGGGCTTTCGACATTGTTGGCCTACTCGGTGATCCCAACTCTCAGACCAAGCAAAAATCTTTCATCCTTACTGCCACTGAGTACTTCACCAAGTGGGCCAAAGCGGAAGCATATGCAGAGATCAAAGCTACCACGGTGTGCCGTTTTATTATGAAGAATATCATCTCGCGGATCAGAGTACCAAGTAGCATCGTCACCGACAACGGACCCCAGTTCGTCTCTCAAGAGCTCCAGGACCTATGTAAGAAGTTTAATATTTCATTGCATCACTCATCTCCATATTACCCACAAGAGAACGGCCAAGCTGAAGCCACTAATAAAACCCTTCTTAAAATCATAAAGAAAATATGCGAGTCTCACAAATTCTCTGATTGGCCTGAATAGTTAGTGAAAGCTCTATGGGCTTAGCGCACCTCTGTCTGTACTCCTATGGGGCAAACCCCCTATGCTCTCACTTACAGGATGGAGGCGGTGTTACCATATGAGATCTTGATCCCTTCCCTAAGGGTACAGCTCAATAAGGAACTTAATCTCGACGAACGTTAGGAGGCATTACTTGTCCAGCTAGAACTCTTGGATGAGAAGAGGCTTAATGCTGTCGATCACGTATCCGTTTACCAAAAGAGAATCTCGTGTTATTTTTAAAAGAAGGTAATTGAACGTAAATTTCAAGTTGGTGATATAGTTTCGAAGCATAAATTCATTAGGTCTGGAGGTCCTAGGTCTAAATTGTAACCTAACTGGGAAGGGCCGTTCGTCGTTAGAGAGGCTTATCCAGGGAACGCGTATCGTCTTGTTAACGTGGAAGGTGAAGAGCTGTCTCATGCTTGGAATGGCTTGTAGCTTAAGCACTTTTTCCCTTAGAGTCAAGCTAGTGCCAACTTGGTAGCGAGGTCTCTTCCCTTGACCACAAAGGAGGATCCCAAGCACGGCAAGCACACACTACATGCCAACTTTGGTCCAAATTATTTTCTACTAGGTGACACCGCCTCTCTTGTGGCCATGCCTAGGGAAAGTGAAAGTGTAACACCCTCAAATATAGCTAAGTTGTACTCTTTATCACTGAGACACCTTTTGAAGTATTGACTCAGTTCTTGTTAAGAATTTCAAAGTTAAGCGTGCTTAATGGGGAGTAGTACTGGGATTGGTGACCTGTCTGGAAAGTCTCTCATTCTGGAGTCGATCACTGTTAGAAATGGAAAAAATCGTGAGACCGATATGCCAAAGTGGACAATACCTCGATGGTATAGAGCACGGGACGTGATAGAATGGTGGTATCAGAGCCTAGGTTATCTTATGTCCCCCTTGCCAGACCTTGAGACGTGAGTCCTGGAGGTGTGTGCCATTGACTTGGAGTAAGTGATCACGTGACCACATGGCCTGCTCAAAGTCTCCATGTGTTGTGACTTTCAAGCAATATTAATCGACTGATTTGTCAAATCTATCGACTGAACTTCCATGTCTATCGACTTGATCTTGGCATGGTCTGCTGACCTAATGATGTGAGCTCCAGATGATATCAGCCGACTTAAGGCTTGGCAGGTCGACTCAATGTATCAGCACACGAGCTTCAGTTTAGTTGGGCTGAGTAAACTGAGTCGACTGACTTTTCTTATGTCGACTGATTCTTCCTTTGTTCTGTTGACTCACTCTACATGTCTTTGACAATATTTGTCGACTCCTTGGAAAATCAGTCGACTGACTTTCATATCTGTCGACTTAGTTGGAACTTAGTCAACTGAATTTGCCTTTGTTTGTCGACTAACTGGCTAGCCCTTGCATCTTCATTTCAGCAAGTTGAATGCCCCTTGCCTATCTTCATTGAGTCTTTGTTGTCACACAAGGTTGCAGCTTGAACTTCTTATTTTAGTTGACTTTTCTTCCTTAGTCCTGTTACTCCAACCATCTGAGGTTGCTAGTTGGTCAGTCTTCACAGGCCGATCGAACACCTGTCAGTCAACTAAACTTAAGCATCAGTTGATCGAAACCTGTAACATTCTCAGTCTTTCAATTCTGGAAAGTTTGGTCAATCGGCCTTTTTGTCGGTCTACCGGCCAGCCACTTTGGTCGACCTGTTGATATATCTGTCAACTTGAGTCTTATATTTGTCGACTTGAGACTAAGTCTGTTGATTGAATTTGAACTCAATCGACTGATTTTCCCTTCTGTCGACTTGACACTACACTAGGTCGACTGAATTTTCCTGAGAATCAGACCGTCAGTACATTTTTCAGAGCACTTCATCCTTGACATATTTATCTAAGTTGTATGCACAAAATCATACTAACATTTCATAACTCATAGTTCGATATCATCAAAACACAGAACATAATATTCTCCTCCTTTTTGATGATGGCAACTATGAGTTACTATGCATTTTATTAGTGTGAGATGACGTGGAAGATTTGATAGACATATACTTAATGGACTGAATAGCACTAAAATAGACACAACAGACACAGACCTATGAGACTGTCTTAATGATAAAACGAGATGACTCAACACATAGGTGACTCAACACTCTTCTCCCCCTTTGACATCATCAAAAGATAGGGGGAGTGGTCAACAGTCTGAATAATCAGATGGAAACTTGTTGAGTGAAAAAAAAAGGTTTAGCCAAACTTTTTGGTCGAGCCGAGGGCCCACGGTACTAGCTTAAACCGTTTGATGGGACTGCCCCTCCACCTCTCCCAGGTGGGTCGACTATCCATGAAGTCTAGGGCTACGTCTCATGGTTCCATCACATGGAAACTCCAAGCACTCTATTGGGATTCTAGGAGCGAGCCAATAATCATAAAATAACACGATTATAACATAGACGTAGCATAGAATGTATTAAACGGGAATTAAACATGCTTTCCCAAAATTACCAAAACAGCAGAGTGTAACGGACTAGGGTCGGGGCGTTATGTGACTATAACGCGCCTCCCCCAGGCCGTTATGCTCACCTGTGCAATCACTAAACTCAGACATGCAGACTATAATGCGCCACCTCTGGGGCGTTATGCATAGTATAACGCGCCTCCACCAGTGCGTTATACTCACCCGAATAACCGTCAAAACCACACAGATCATAACGCGCCATGACTGGTGCGCCATGAGACTATAACGCACCGAGACTGGTCCGTTAAAGTCACCCGAACATATGAAATTCAAAAAAATCCATAATTTTTCACACCATATAACGCACTAGGAGCAGGGCGTTATACTGGCCATGGCGGACTGGCCCTAGTCCGTCATGCCCCACAACCTATAGACCTACAAAAACCACGGTCACATAAAAGTCCAAGAGTGGTCCACCATGTATTGCATAACGCACCCCCAAGGGTCCGTTAAGCATATAACGGCCTCTGGCAGGCGCGTTATATCCGTTGGGAAACGAGAGGGATGAGTTCGGACCCAAACTCCCCTCCGGTCAAGCCGGATCGACGCGAAACAAAAGAAAAGGGGTAGGAGAAGCTAAATAACAATATTTCTACAACTACAACATGCATCAAAATGCAAATACAATGGCCTTAATGAATTTTACAAGTATTTTAGCCTAAAAATCCCAAAAAATGCACCTTGCATGGAAAACGATAAAAATGCCTATGCATGGGCATGCATGTGGTACCAAAATGATCCTAGTGAAGTAAGGAGTCCATCCCCCTATCTCGATCGCGACGACGGCCTCGAAAAATGCACATGCGGACAACGAAGCTTCACGACCTTCCCTGACTCGTACTAGTCCCACATCCCATGAATCGCTGAATGGAAGGCACCGGCGCGATCCTCGCGACGAGCCAGTTCCAACGGTACTCCTGCGCCTCGATCTGGGGTCGACACAGCCTAGAACAAGCAAGAAGGGGGGCAGAGGAGAGATAAAGAGTGAGAGAGGGGGAGAGAAACGAGGGAGAGAGAGTGAGTTGAGTGGGGAGGGAGAGAAACAATGGTGGGTTTCTAAAATTTTTGATGGAGGTTGAAGGTATGATAGTTGAAGGGGGTATAATAGTGGAAGGCTTGGCAGAAGCCAATGGAAGGTATGGTAGTTGAAGGGGGTATAATAGTGGAGGGCTTGGCGGAAGCCAATGGAGTGGTTGTTAATGGAGGCATAATGGTTGGAGGGGAATCAATGGAGGGCCCGGATGGCTTAGTGGGGGTTAATAGTGTGGTAGTTGGAGGGGAAATGGTAGGAGGCTTGGTACGTAGGAAGCGTCAAAATTTAGTGGGATGAGAGGCGTTAAGGGTAGGGGCCAATTCATGGTGCATTGGTGTGGGTGATTGGAGGATCGACCCATCATCATAACACCAATTGGTTTCATAGATCGGGGTAAGGATGGTGGCTTCGTCCCCAGCAGGGGGTTCATCTGGTAATGGAGGGAGAGGAAAGCGAAGAAAACTCAGAGTGGGAATCTCTTGAAATTCTTCATTATGTGCTGGCGTAAGTTTTTCATCAAAAATTTCATCATGTGTTGCTTCCAATTCTTCATCATCAGATTCAAGTGGACGCCGTGGTGGAGGTGTAATGATGGGTGATAGAGGTGTATATTGTGGAGGATTTGGCAGTTATGAATGCAGAGGTGGAGGGCCATGTGAATGAGTGAGGTGAATGGGTGGAGGGTGGACAACGTCCACTTGATCATTGAAACTTGAAAAGTCATCTTGCTCACTTATGTGTATGATGCCATCTTTGGTTCTTCTCTCCTTCCAATCTCTCTCCATCCTGGTAATGTTATTCATGAAGGCGTGAAGGGGATTGACTTGAGGAGGAAGAGGAGGAGACTGTGGGCTTGAAACCCTCTTCAATTGTTCTTCCATTTTATGGATTTTATCAATAAGGGTTTGTTGGAGGGGTGCAACTTGTGAAATAGAGGGCTGAGCATGAATGCTCGGAGGGGCGACTTGACATGAAGGCCGTGGAGGGTGGAGGGTTTGACCACAAAAGGACCCAGACGGGTAGGGTTACAAGAAATATAAGGGCCTTGGGGCTATGAAGGGTGATGATGGTTGGAAGGAGGTGGGTGATGGACCACCCGAGGAGGGGGATGAGTGGAAGAAGACGGGTGATGGGCCACCCGAGAGGGAGAATGAATAAAAGGAGGCAGGTGATGGGCCACCCGAGAAGGAGGATGAGTAGATGAAAGAGGCGGGTGATGGGCCACCCATGAAGGATGATGAGATGAAGTAGCTAAACCATCAACAATAGCCTTAAGGGCTTAGGTTTGTTGAGGGGTGAGATGTAAATCTTGAGAGACCTCATTGTTATGTGGAGGAGATGGTCCCTGGGGAGTAGTGA
>JANBPO010005130.1:10352-39377 GCA_024336825.1 Amorphophallus titanum | reverse complement strand
TAAAGCAGGAAAATTAAACTACAAAGCTGTAACACTATGCTAAAAAGTAGTAAAAGAAGAGACAGGGAGCAGAAGTAGGGAATAGTCTAAGAAGAGGGGAAGAAATAGTACCAGACGAATGGCTGCTGAACTAACCTCGGCACCCCAAACTACTCCAGGCAGCAACAGGAAGGCGACTCTGAGCTGACGAAGTCAAGAGTTGCCGATCTGTCGACGCTGCAAGGGACCTGCAAGGCAGACAAAGAAACCTAGAAAAAATCTAGACAGACGCAGACACCGACGACACGACTAGAACATCGTGCACATTGTCCCACACATGACTAGAACGTCATGCACACGACAGGACACTGACCTCGAGCACAACTACGAGAGGGCTAACCCGGAAGGTCACGACGCACAAGAACCACGAAGAGAACCGCGAAGAGTCACGTGCCACGTGACTGGTGTGCCTCTCACCAGAAGAATAGCCAACTGCATCCACTGACGTCTTATGCTGTGCCTACTAGTGTCTTGTCTGCGTACCCTACCGCAAGGACAAGGTCGAGACCAAAACACTGTCAGAACCAGAACCAAAGTACCATCGCGAGTGACTAGACAGGGGAACGCCTATCGGTGTCAGTCTAAAGTCCCTGACCACGTGTGCACACACTGGCAGTTGCCTAAGCCAGACCTCTGGCTAGTTTTCCCCCTCCATTAGACGCTATGGTTGGACCGGGGGCCCACGGAACTAGCTTAAGAACCGTGTATCAAGAAGGTGCCCTGCTACAAGTGCCGTCACGCCGTAACGTGACGTAAGACTACGACTAGTGAAGGCTCACAAAACACTGACTCTAAAGTACGAGTGCTGAAGTACAGACAGGCTAATTATGCACTGTCACCCGTACTACAAAGTACCAATGGCAGTATAGGAAACTGCCGACAGACTCAGGACAAGGCAACTAGACCTGAAAGTACAATGATCCCTGAGTCTCACGACTCTAAGTCAAGATCATCGTACACAGTGGGACAAGCCGCCAATCGGTCTAATCCTAAGCCAGAGAAAATGACGCTATCGGAGGAAACGACATGCGAAGACCTGAGGGAACACCGAGGACTCTCAGCACATCTGGACACGTAGAACGAGATAAGATGATACCTCGAGGCATCCAGAACCATGTCTCGAACTGGACCGAACCATCGAGACGCACAAGGTTACATGTCAACCACTGGGTGACCCTAGGTTGACCGGAACCAGATAATGACGACTTAACAGTAAGAAAGAGAATCCTACCACAAGCAAGAAGACTCCTGGCTGCCTTATAACGTAGTCTTAGCCCTCATAGGACCTTATGAAAAGTAATGAATCAATTCAAGAGTTCTTTTCCAGAGTTTCAGTTATAGTAAATCAAATGAAAATTTTTGGTGAAAGTATTTTAGATCAAAAGGTGGTAGAAAAAATTTTAAGAAGTCTCCCCTCAAAGTATGACCATGTTGTTGCAGCTATAGAGGAGTCTAAGGATTTGTCTACTTACTCCTTTACTGAATTAATGGGTTCATTGTTAGCACACGAGGAAAGATTGAACAAGTCATCTGATAAGAGTGTGGAGATTGCATTCCTAATGAAAGTTGAAACACTAAATAATTCAAAGAAAGGTGAATGCTCATCAAATCAAAGGAATGGTGGAAGAGGACGTGGAAGAGATGGCTACCGTGATCGTGACAGGGGTAGAGGAAGATCAGATAATACAAGGATAAGCTTAGAAAATGAAGATAAAAATAGCCGCAAGTCCAACTACAAGGGGAAACAATACTATCACTGCAAGAAGTTTGGTCACATTGAGGCATATTATTGGGAAAAGGCCAAAGAACATGACAAAGAGAAAGTCAACTTTGCTGAAAAGAAGGAAGAAGAAGGTAATCTCTTTCTTACCCATGTGAATTCTAAGAAAAGTACAACTGATGTGTGGTTCTTGGATAGTGGGTGTAGTAACCATATGACAGGAATAGAGGAGTTGTTTCAAAGTATTAATAAATCTGTCTAGCAAAATGTTCATCTTGGAGATGATAAAGAGGTAAAGATTCAAGGACGAGGGAATGTTTGCATAAAGATAAATTCAGGTACAGAAAAACTTATACATGATTTTTATTTTGTGCCTGGATTGGCTCACAATTTGTTAAGTGTTGGACAACTAATTCACAGAGGATATCTTATTTTGTTTCATGACAATGTCTGTGAGGTTAAGAGTCAAAAAATAGATTTCTTTAAGATTCTAATGACAAAAAATAAGATGTTTCCTCTGCAAATTTCTTCCTTAGATGATTATGCATTGGTTGCTAATGTCAAAAATCAGTCTTGGCTTTGGCATTTGAGATATGGACATTTACATTTCAAGGGTCTGAAATTGTTAAAATAGAAAGGTATAGTTCATGGCTTGCCTACTAGAATGCAACAATGATGTTTGTGAAGGGTGTGTTTATGGAAAGTAACATAGGCATTCTTTTCATGTTGGCAACTCTTGGAGAGCTAAATCACCATTGGAGTTAATCCATGCTGATATTTGTGATCCTATGAATACACCATCACTTAATGGAAGTAAATATTTCTTATTATTTATTGATGACCTTACTAGAATGTGTTGGGTGTATTTTTTGGTTCAGAAATAAGAGGCCTTTCTAGACCATTGGGTATTAGGGTATAACCAGCTTAGCATCCTAGTGAGAATCCTAGGCTCACGGAGACTTACGGAGCCTTGAAACATGATCACCTAGTTTGATAGAAGGAATATCTGACGGAGAGGATCACAAGTCCAAGAGATGTTACTATCAAGTGCATGTGTAAGTAATAGCAACGTATTAGAATATGCACTATATGGGAACTTACAAAACAGAATGGGGATTAGGAAAGAAACGATTAAAACCATGGAAATCAATGTGCATTCAATGTGGAAAGTGCTTTAAATACAAGACTATATGCTTTTGTCCTGAAATTAACGTCAGATAAAAATAAGTTCCTAAAACATTATGATACATGAAATAGAATCATGGACTTCATAATATAACCGTGAACATATCATGGTGAGACTTGAAGAAAATATGGTATGAAAGATAGTATAAACATGAACCAAAAAGGGGTTGTTGTCCCCGGTAGATGGCAATCAAGAGGGGAGGGGTGAATTGATTGGCAATAAAAATTTTAATGATCCACGATATTGTGCAAATAATTAGATGGATTGGGAAAATCAAACCACAACTCTTCTCACCCGATGATGTAATCACACGAACAATGAAAATATCGAAGAGGGCTGGGCTAATGGTAATATATGCAAATCTCTCCTCTCGACAAGAAGCCCACATGAGTAAAAAAGTAGAAGCAAATCACAGGCAACACAGAGATTTTAGGTGGTTCGGGTTCACAACAGTGCCCCCTACATCCACCCCTCACAGAGTGAGGATTGCTTCCACTATGAAGTGAAAGCCCATACACACACACGCTGTGATGCACATAGCCACACACACATGTGCACTGCGACCAGCAAACGCACACACACACACTGTATATGTCTAAGAAGAAGTTCAGATGTATAATAACCCCACAAAACTAAAAGAGTATGAACAAAATGTAGACAACGAAGATGTTGAGGACACTAGAGATCCCCCTTTAGATGATGAGCCCATGAAGGTTCTTCATTCCTTGGACAGATGTGCAGGATGTAGACAAACAAGAGGAAGCCCAAAAGGATGATGCCTAGCTCAAGGTTCTCTTTGCTCAGCTTCATGTCATGAGGAAGACCTTTGAATATTGCTCGAGCTTCATCAAATCTGCAAGGGACTTGGCTAGATTTCGCGCTCACGAGCCCTCTCCCGTCTTTCTTCTGCTGCAAGCAAAAAGAGATTGATAAGAGTGAAAATATTCCCTTCTCGTGATTGTTTGGGATGCCCTAGTGATGGGTTTTATACCCCAAGACAAGGGGGGCACGTGTAAGAAGATGGGAGTGTGTGAGAGAGAGAGAGAGGAGGAAGGGTGGAGGAAAGAGAGAGAAGGGGGCAAGGGGAGAGAAGAGATAGACAGACAGAGAGAGGGGGTAGGAGAGAGAGAGAGTGGGTCTCACTGTGAGTGTGAGAGAGAAATAGAGAGAGAGTGTTAGAGTATGAAGCCCGAACTCACCATCGTGTGACCTCGCACGCGGATCGACCTGCGCGGTCAGGTCGCGGGGGTCAAGGGGACAGCGCCCCTTGCAGGGGGAAGAAAATTTCTATTTATAACAGGGGAGAAGAGGGAGACAAAGGTAGCAGGGGGCCGCCTAGGCGCCACTTTGAGCGCCTAGGCCACCCAAGCGACGCCTAGGCGGCGCCTTTTTTAGGGGCAACAAGGCGTGGGGGCGCTAGCGGCGCCTAGGCGGGTGCCTTAACAACGGCGTCTTAACAACTATGGTTGTGAGTGGTTAGTCGAATGGAAATTATCATAATTAAAAAAGAAAAAATCATTTTATGCCTGCGGATTGTCAGACGTGTAATAAGTGGAGGGCATACATGTTGCTGGCAGGTCGAGGGATTTAGTAGTAGATTTTTTATTAGATTATTTTCCCCACTCTGGCGAGGTTGAGCACTGTCTATATAAGTCTCATATCCTTTTCCTTATATCTCTCTTGTCTTCTCATTCCCGTAGTCTCTCAAATTATCTTAAGGTTGCCTTCACTCAGAGTGTTCTTAACTTCGATCTAGTCTCTTGATAGAAGAAAGTTATCCTTCATTCAGTAAGCATTATGTTGATCCTTAAAACACATTCTGAATCTTTGTCCTTAGAAGGTTTCCCCATTGACCTGACATTTGTCCTGTAACTCTTTCATACTTTATGTTGTCCTTCTCGTGGGGTGGAGCGCGATAGGGTGGAAACCATAAGCTTGAAGTAGGTGAATTTTCAGACTTAAGAAAGATAGATCTGGGGGTATGATAGCGGTGGTTTGAAGGCTAGTGATACTTGTTGATTTCGGAAGTAGAATTTCTCAGCACAAACCATGCATGTCATCATTAAGTGTATGTTAGGTCGATCTATATTTTATTTGTAATCAACTAGATGACCTTAAGTAGAAATCGTGATCCACTCAGTAAGACCATGTTCTTCATCTTCGTAGAACCTTTTTAGTTATGTTTTACGAAATGTTTCTATTTAAGAAAGTTTTGAAACTTAATGACCAAGATAACCTAAGCATGAGTTTATTTGGACGTCTAGGCCCAGTTTGCAAAATTGGTAGGGTAAGACATTCGAGCCCATATTTAAGCCCTTGGGCTCAAATACTTAACCCGGGGTTGGATAGCGTATTACGTGGCCAAGAAATTGAACCTCCTTGAGCTAGAAGTCACACTTGCTAAACTTTGCATATAGCTTGTGCGTCCGAAGAGTCTCCAAAACCATCTTCAAATGCTCTCGGTGAGACGCTTCATCTGGGGAATAAATTAGCACATCATCAATAAATACCACCTCAAATTTATCCAAATAGGGCTTAAGCACTCGGTTCATTAGGTTCATAAATGCTGCCAAGGCATTCGTTAGACCAAAGGGTAGAACCAAGAATTCATAGTGTCCATATCTGGTTCGAAAAGCTATCTTCGAAGTAGCCTCTTCCTTAATTCAAAGTTGATGATAACCTGAGTGCAAATAAATCTTCAAAAATACAGTGGCACCTTGCAACTGATCAAAGAGATCATCAATGCGAGGCAGAGGATAGCGGTTCTTTACTGTCACCTGGTTGAGCTTTCGATAATTAATACAGAGTCGAAGTGATCCATCCTTCTTCCTCACGAATAGGACTGGGGCTCCCCAAGGTGAGACACTTGGTCGAATGAAGCCTTTGTCCAACAGCTCTTGCAATTGCTTCCTCAACTCAGCGAACTCTACTGGTGCCATTCGATAAGGTGCTTTAGAAATTGGTGTTGTACCGGGTAGAAGATCAATAGAGAATTTGATCTCCCGGATAGGCGGCAGCCCTGGCAAATCCTCCGAAAAGACGTCAGGGAAGTCTCGAACCACTTCAATCCTCTCCAGTGATGGCACTTCCTTAGCTTCAGCTGTGGTCACCACATAGGCTAGGAACGCACTACAGCCCTTGCACAATGATTTGGCTGCCTTCATGGCCGAGACCATGAACTTTCCTGACCCATACTTGGGTAAAGGGTGGAAGAACTCCTTCTCTCCAGGAATGTAGAAAACAACCTGCTTCTTGCGACAATCAATGAGAGCATAATGTCTCTCTAGCCAATCCAGACCAAGAATAGCATCATAGTCCTTCATCTTCAAAAGATAGAAGTGACCCGACAATTCCCGCCCTTCAACATTTACGGGCAAGGAAGGAAAATTCTTGGTAGTGGACAATGCTCTTGCTGGCGTGTGCACTAGAAGGGGCACATCTAAGTCCTTTGCCATCAAACCCAATTTATCATGCAATATCCTTGAAAACTGATCGGACAAGAATGAATGTGTAGCACCAGTGTCAAATAGAACTCTAGCATAGAAGCCCAATATCAAAAGCATACCTTCAGTCACATGGTCCGCTTGCTCTGCACCTTCCTTAGCTAGTGCGAATACTCGTGCTGGCTCTCTGGACTTCCCGACTGGTTACGCTACTACAGGTGCTGCGACTGCTCAATAACTCCCCCATCATCATTACGTGGAGGTTAGGTATGATGAGTTTGAATCTCTGACTCCAAGTACATCGAAGAGAAGTTTAAAATTTTTTTCAATAATGTATGCCTCAGTAATCGAACCCTCCACCTTCGCCTTATTGTGAACTTTCATTTTTAGTTCATGCATGCACCTGCAATAATAGTTCAGATGACAATGACATACATATCCTACACATGTAGTGGCCAAAAGTAAAAAAATTCTCACATACCTCTCAAATGGATACATCCATCGAAATTGTACTGGCCCTTCGACTATTGCCTCGTATGGCAAATGGGTAATCAGGTGCTCCATCAAATCGAAGAATGCCAGAGGAAACATCTTCTCTAGCTTGCAAATAGTCGTGACCACATTTTCTTCGATAGTTTATACATCTTGAAGTCTGAGTTCTGATGCACATAAAATCTTGAAAAATTGACTCAGCTCTGTCAGTGCTCCCCATACAGGCTTTGGCAACAAGTCACGGAAAGCAATGGGCACTAGCCTCTTCATGAACACATGACAGACATGACTTTTCACTCCATATATTTTATCCTCATTAACTTTCACACAACGGGCTATGTTGGACACATCCATCTGGGAATCTCAACTCTTTCAACCACTGGCGCACTTCTTTGATCTGCGTATTGCTAAGCATGTAAGTTGCTTTACGTTGCATAACTTTTTCATGTACGTTCTACAGTTCTAGTTTTAGATGTTTACAAAACATCCTTAAGTCCATATACACTTTGGCATTATCCTTTCTTTTGCCTTTTATGTTCATGATCGTGTTGAACACATTATCAAAAACATTCTTCTCGATATACATGACATCTAGATTGTGTCGTACTAGAAGAGTTGATCAATAAGGTAATTCCCAGAAAATACTTTTCTTGTTCCAGTTGTGATTCTTTCCAAATTGAGGGAGTTGTCATGTACTACCGGGTAGTTGTACTACAGCTGATAAATTTTACACCCGTGCCGCCTTATGTCGACCAGATACCCGTTGTAAGTTTGCTTCATCCATTTCAACAGTGTTTCTTTGAAATGAGTCCCTTTGCCTTCGGAAAGGATGGTCACGTGGTAGAAACTGTCGATGGCAATCAAACTAGCATGCTTTTCCACCATGTTTCAATACAAATAATTTATTATCTTCCATACAGTAAGAACATGCTAATCTCCCATGTGTGCTCCAACCAGATAGCATTCCATATGCAATGAAGTCACTTATTGTCCACATCAGTGCAGCCTTCATAATAAAATTTTACTTCCTACATGCATCATAAGTAATAACTCCATCAGTCTATTAAATTAGTAATTATTCCACCAGAGTCCAATCCAAAGGAAAGACGACAAGTCTAACAGTACAGTCAACAGAATAAAAAAGATGTACCAGAAAGTCGGGGGAAGCCCGATGAAGGTACCAGCTGGCCACTACGAACTCGCACACCAGGAATCGTGGAAGCAGAACAAACAACGACGCACCTAAAAAGTAGGGGTGAGCCTCGTGTCATTGGCTCAGTAGGGGTCACGCGGATCCCCACTGAAAAATACGCAGTAACACGCTAAAACACCAGGTAAACAACAGGTAAGCAACATGTAACAACAGTAGTAAAGCAGGAAAACTAAACTACAAAGCTGTAAAGAAAAGGGGTGCAGGAGCAAGGAGTAGGTAAGGAAGAGGGGACGAACCCGTACCACACTAGCAAGGCTGCTGCACTAACCTCAGCACCCGAAGCTACTCCTAACAACGGCAGAAGGGTCGACCCTGAACTCGGAAGATCAGAAGTCACCGATCTATCGACAACCACGAGGCGAAAGACAAGGCCTACGAGACCAGACCAAAAGACTAGAAAAGACCTAGACAGACATAGACGCGTCACGACTAGAACGTCGTGCACACTGCCCCACGCATGACTAGAACGTTGTGCATATGACAGGACACCGACCTCGGGAAAAGCCAAGAGAAGGCTAACTCGAAAAGGTCACGACGTGTGAGGAATGCGAAGAGAACCGCGAAGAGCCACGTGCCACATGACTGGAGTGCCTCACCACTAGAAGAACAGCCAGCTGCATCCACTAATGTCTTATGCTGCACCTACTAGCGTCTTGTCCACGTACCCTATCACAAGGACTAGGCCGAGACCAAGACATTGCCAGAATCAAAACAGTACTATAACACGAGTGACTAGTCAGGGTCACGTCTAACGACGCAAGTCCAAAACTCTTGACCACGTGCGTACACACTAGCCCATTGCCTAAGCCAGGCCGCTAGCTAGTCTTCCCCCTCCAAAGGAAGCTACAGTTGGACCGGGGGCCCACGAAACTAGCTTAAAAATCATAAATTGGGAAAGTGTCCCGCTACAAGAGCCGTCACGCCGAAGCGTGCCATAAGGCTATGACTAGTGGAGAATCACAAGACACAGAGACTGAAAACATGAGTGCGGAAGTATAGACAGGCGAGAGAGCACTGTCGCGTGTACTTCAAAGCACCAATGGCAGCACAGCCACTGCCGACAACTCAGGACAATTCAGCTAGACCTACTCACGTAATGATCCTTGAGTCTCACGACTCGGAGGCAAGATCATCACAGACAGTGGAACAAGCCGCCAATCAGTCTACTCCTAAGCGAAGCAAGCACCCTCTAGGTGGTGCAGGCAAGGATAAGAAAAAAAGAGAAAAAATAGAAAGCAAGAACCCTCCATAGTGTGAGGGCAAGAAGAAATAGAAAAAATAAAAAGAAGAGGAACAGAAGAGGGAAAAAGATCTAAACACTCTCTTGGTGCATAGGGAGTGGGAGAGGAGGAGGGGAGAAGAATTGAGGAAGAGAGGTGAGGCCATGGTGTTGAATGTCTTTCTCTCTAAACCATCCCCTCCTCCAGGTGTGGTGGCAGTCCAGAAGTTAGGAGGGAGCTCATCGCCATGTGTGCCCCTTTCTTCTACATCATCTGCCCGATCATCCCCCATTCTTCTATGCCAAAGCAACATAGATGCCCCAACAACCACTAAAGCCTTCATCTTCCAAGTCGCCCTTCATGCTTCGCCAGATGACGATCACAGAGAAGGAGATGGTCATTTCGCTAAAATGGGAGGAAGAAGCAGAGATTACAATGAAGGCCTTAAGAGGCATGGAGAGGAGGAGGCACCCTTTAGGACTTTTTATAGGCTGAAGGGGGAGAATTCTACCTTAATTGACCTCCCCTTGAAAAGATGTAAGAGACAAACATCTTTCCCTAAGGAGCAGTTAAGCCACCTCCCTCACGGAACCCTCCAGCGGGAATAAGCGAAATGACAAGTCATTCAAAGCGTGGAAAGACGAAAAGGTGCCAGTTCAGCACCAGCGACTTGGTCGATTGATGTGCAGCCTGATTTTTCGACAGGAAATTATACAATTTCTCTGATTTTAGGACGTCTGCAGATACGGTAAATCATACTCGGTCAAAGGCGATAAGGAGCAGTCAATTACACTTTGAACACCATTATCATTATAGAAAGAAAATCATTGCATAGCCAAGTTCCAAGTGGAGATCAAAAAAAAAGTGGAAAAAGCCGGGAAGGCCAGCGAAACAAGTCCCAACCGAGCCTAGTCTATGGAAATTGGGGAACTTGGGGAAGTTCGTGACCCCTCTTGAAGCTCGGAAGGTGGAGGACCCTCGACGCTCGGTGATTCACCCCCAGTTCCCTCGGCGATGGTCGGCCCAGGCACTGAACCCACTCATGTGAGAACTGTCTCGACCACGTGCTCTCCTGAGGTAGTCGGAGTTGGTGATCTCTCTTCCACGGAAGTAGAGGCATCCTCACTCCCCCCTCCACCACTCGACGTTGAGGAAGGAGAATTTGAACCATCCTCACACCACAAGAAAAGGTGGGATTTCATATGGCCAGTTTTCGTCTAAAATCCATCTAAATTTTCGTGAGAAAATGCATTTGTAACGGATTTAAGATGGATAATAGTAATCATCTCTGAGATCGTTCCGGTTATGGTTTTTGAATCACGCAGTTGCCCTTAATCGTATTTGTACTACCTGATATGTAAAGCTAGTTTTGCATAAGTAAACAACTGCCCGTTTTAAAGCGTGAATGTATAGGCTCAGTGTTGGTGGTATTCAGTTAGCTCTCGGATCTATGTTTAGGTGTTGATCAATGAGGACAGACTTGTTAACTGAGCTTTCGAGTACATGAAAGGAGATCAGAGTAGCAAAGCGGAAGCTTGGTGGCTGAAAATGTGCAGCTCGTTTCCAGTCACCTGTTGTGCTTAGGCTGTTGCTTTCTGTTAGCTTTTGCGTTGTTTAGTTTTGGCCGCTTGTGTGGGCTTTTGTACTATGACACTTCTGTATTAATCATGGATTATGAATGGAAGCAGTCCTTGTTTAATTCTATTCATGATGTGTAGTTACGCATAGATGGTTTAATGTCGCGGAATGTTTATGCTGCTAATACTCTCGGTTATGTGTACACGAGTCACACTTCGTGTTTCCGTTTTAGTGAGGTGTGACATCATTGGTCTAATGGGGCTTCGTTGGGGACCCGTTCTGCGGTGCGACCGGGGTGTCGTCGTCCTGACCCGACATTTGCTTGCCTACTTTAGGACAGTGATAGTTGTTGGCTGTCGTTGCCTCCGTCCCCGCCAGTGCCGTCGATGATGTGCAGCCCCCTGCTCCTTCCGTGGAGGAGCTCCGGCGCCTCCCAGGACAGTGGTTCTCCTCTGGGCCCTGCGGAGGTCTCCAGCCACGACTCAGGTGGCTTGCCCGTCCGCCCTGCCCCCTCGCACTGGAGGGTCCTGTGTTCGGGTGCAACTGTAGCATGGATGTGGAGGCGGTGGGTCTCCTCCACCTCCTCCTTAACAGGTCGACTGGGTAGGAGGACCTCATGTCTGCCCGATGGGCCATCTGAGCAAGTAGCAACAGCAACAGTAGTGTAGAGGGGTCAGAGGATGTACCGATTATCGCGTCTTCGGAGTAAGGAGTGGAGAAGGTAGGTGTTGTGGCGGTTTCTTTCGGCATTGTCTCTGAGGCCCAGGATGATGCTCCCCTCCGTCTCCTTGTTGGGTCGTCTTCCGCTTCGATGCCTCAGACGTGGGACAATGCAGCTGTACCAATGCCCCCAGGTCGGCCAGTGGGGATTGAGGGAGGCCTTCGTCTCCTCTTCAAGGAGCTCGAGGCGGGCGTTGTGGATGCTGCTCCAGTAGACCCACCTTTGGTCTCGATGTCTCATGAGGGGGTCTATGCAGCAGAGGGGAGGGGGAGGTCCCTCTTCTCTAGAGGTTCAAACTTGTTCTCCACCCACCCCAATCGGGGTGGGTGGTGGGTGGGGGGTGGGGTACTTTTTTATATTCTCTCTTTAGCCTAGATCTCACGTCTTTGTCAAGTTGGTTGATTTCGACAGTTTGTCAAGTCAACAACAATATTCTGCCCTGGCCCAGACCTTATGTCTCTTCCAGGTTGGCCAGTCTCGACATGATGTCAGGTCAACAATAATGTTCTATTTTGGCCCTTGTCCCAGACATATCGTCTAGACAAGGCTTGTCGCCTCCAACATCCCGTTAGGTCGACATCCATATTTTATCTTTGGTTCAGACCTTCCGTCTGACCAGAGAATAAAAAGACCCTTTTACTTTTGACTTATGACCTTTCGTCTAGTCAGAGAATAAAAAGTCCCCTTCACCTTTGGTTCGAACTTTCCGTCCAACCAGAGAACAAAAAGACCCTTTTACTTTTGGTCCGACGTCATGGCTGTCTTCCTAAGCCAGTAATTATTTTACCTTGGCATCATGACATGCTGTCTAGGCTAAGTTGTACGGTATTATGACTTTATGTTTAAGCCATTAAATAATGTCTATTGGTGCCATAACCTTCCGTCTAAGTCAAATTATATGACATCATGACTTTATGTCTAAGTGGTTAAATATTCTTGCCTTGGCATCATGACATGTCATCTAGGCTAAGTTATACGGCGTCTTGAATTTATATTTAAGTCGTTAAATATTCACGCCTTGGCATCATGGAGCCTAAGCCAAGTTGTACGCCTATTACTTTACGTCTAAGCCGTTAAATATTCTCTATTGGCATCATGACCTTCCACCTAAGTCAAGTTATACGGCATCATGACTTTATAACTAAGCCGTTAAATATTCTTTATTGGCGTCATGGCCTTCTGCCTAAGTCAAATTGTACGGTGTTATAACTTTATGTCTAAGCCGTTAAATGTTCTTACCTTGGCGTCATGACCTTCTGCCTAAGCTAAGTTGTATGGCGTCATGACTTCATGTCTAATCCATTAAATATTATCTATTGACATCATGGCCTTCAGCCTAAGTAAAGTTATACGGCGTCATGGCCTTCCTCCTAAGCCATGTTGCATGACGTCTTGATATTATGTCTAAGCCATTAAATATTCCACCCTAGCGTCATGACCTTACATATAAGCCAAGTCATTCAGCGTCGTGACCTTTGGTACTACTAAGTTGACTATCATTTTACCGTTCGCTAGGAACTGTTCTCCGAGCAATGAACAAAAAGACCCCCCTTGGTTCCACACAAACCCCTGATCTCTCTAGGGATTCACCATAGTATATAACAACTTCTCTCCATCGTCGTGGCATCTAATCCTTTTATCCCTTTGGAGCTTTACAGCTCTTAGGAGGCTTCACGAGTTCCAAGTGATATTGGGTCTGCTCGGTAGTCCTATCGGGTATATCCAGTATCCAGGATCCGGGTCGTCACAGTTGGTATCAAAGCATTATTGTGTGAAGTACATGGGAATCCGAGATATACAGTTTCCAGAGTCTTGAAAGTCTAGTACAGTCATTCGCTGGCATTAGGTTCGCGATTCATGATCTCTTTGTTTCCGTGCGTCGTCTTGTGCGTGCTGGATTAGCACTATGCGAGCTGGTTTTGCTCTCGTCAGGATGTGACGAGGTCCTTCCTTTTCATCATGATGTCTATCTCGATCATGTTGTACTTGGCAGTGTTCGCCGAAAGGCTTGAATCTGCGGTATAGTGTTCGAGATTTTCCTGTCACTTGTTCATATGGCTGGTGACTTTTAGCATTGGTGTAATGGACGTACACGTTCTTACGTTGTTTTGGTCATCCCAGATTGAGTCTGCATAGCTCTTAATGCATTTTACTTCTAATTAAAGTGCTTACTTAGATTCCTTGATTGAGAAGATGCTCGAGCGACCAAGGATTTTCCCTTCCTGGTGAGCTTCTGTTAGTTAGCCTGATGCTTCTTTCCTATTTGGTGGGGTCTTTTTCGAGGTAAGCCTTGGAATTGCTGTCTTAGTGATGCCTTCGTCCTGTGTCTGCTTAAGTGTGGACAGTATTTATTCTGAGCCTGATCTTCTTCTTATCTTACTGTTACTTGGCTTTGGACTCTGTCATGGTGTTAAGTGTTGTTGCGTAGCGTGTCTGTCGTGCCGTGTCCAGCGGCCGATGTGTTGTGAAGGCTCATTTATTGTTTCAGGACGTGAAGGTAAGTTGAGATTAGCATTTTTCCTTATGCTTTGTGCTGATGCTGGTGCTCTCTTTCTTTGCACTTGGGCTTCTTGTGATTAGTTGTTCGCTGGATCAGTACTCATGGCGTGTTATTTACGATTTTTATGGATTGCGATGGCACCGTGTGTGTGCTGTGATGTGGATACCAAGTTATTTTTCTGATGCCTGTGTGCGTTGTATGAGTGCACAGCGGAAGTGTGTGGGCTAATAACCCATGGGCCGAGGATCATTGTTGTGAGATTCTCGTCATTCGAGAGGATTGTCTTCCTCGATGTGACTTCATCTTGGCTTCCCGTGCCTTCATGTCGTCTGTTGCCGTGTTGTTGCTGGAGTCCTTCTAGTGTTGGCATTGGCATTTGTGAGTATTGGGGAATTTGTCGACATTCTTGCTGATTGAGTACCCTCTGCTCTGCATTTCTTTCTGGGGTGTTGGACATGAATTTCCTTCATGACCTTCCAAGCCTTCTCCGCAGATAGACATCAGACCAGTACCTTTCTTCTGGCGTCCACCACAATCTGGAACAAGGTTCTGTTCCTAACTTCATAAGAGTCTTTCATTCTGATTAGTCTAATCTTTTCTTCCCTTTGCTTGGACAATTGTTGGTATTTAAACCATTGCATTAGGGCCTCTCTCCGGTTGGGTGAGCTGGCTATTTCTGTTGTCGCAGCTTCACATTCTTCTTCACCTAGTTTCTCTATCATACTAGAAACCTGACCCTTGTTTATCACCAGTATATTATGGGATTCATTTAGCGGGACTGTCAGCGAGCTTGTTAACTTTGCTAGTGCATTAGCTTGTGTGTTTTGGCCTCAATTGACGTGGTTTATTTTGATAAAGTAGAATCATCTGATAAGCCACTTCGCCTTGGCATGGTAGAGGAGTAGTTCAAGGTTTCAGACATCAAACTGTCCCTTTATCTACTTGAAAATTAGCATTGATTCTCCAAATACCTGTAGCATTTGAATCTCCATGTTGTTGGATTTTCCAGCATCTCCCTTAGGGATTTGCTACTCCACGTCGATTATGGGGTCCACGTGGGGCATCGGTGTGTTGGCAGTCCATCCCGCCACATGGATTATGTGGTCCATGTGCGAAGCCCCTCATGCCCACCCACAACATGCTATAGACATGGGGTTCTGCAATGCCATAAGGAAATATGGTCCACCTTCGCTACTAGCTCGAGCTTTTAGCGCAACGGTTGGGGCTTGATCCTGTAAACTGGTATCAGAGCGAGGTCGCGGGCTCAAATCCCCCAGGTGCCATTGGGGGAGAGATTGTTGGATTTTTCAGTCTCTCCCTTAGGGATTTGCTGCTCCACATCGATTATGGGGTCCACGTAGGGCATCGGTGCGTTGGCAGTCCATCCTGCCTCATGGATTATGGGGTCCATGTGCGAAGCCCCTCATGCCCGCCCACAGTAAGCTATAGGCATGGGGTTCTGCAATGCCATAAGGAAATATGGTCTGCCTTCGCTACTAGCTCGAGGTTTTAGCGCAACGGTGGGGTCTTGATCTTGTAAATAGATTGTTGAGTCTCTCTGGGTGATTTTGATGATAACAAAACCTTGAACTTAGGTTCCCTCTCGTGCCATGTCGAAGTGATCAAGAGTGAGCATTGAGCGTGCTTAAGTGTGTTTAAGGCTATTTTGTGTAATGTCAAAAGCTCGATTGGTTTAAGATTTTCAAATACATAAACAAAGTCAAATCAAATCCAAAATGTATGAAATGAATGAGGACATGAGGCTCTTGTCATATGATGGGGTAAGGAAGCATGCTTCATAAGTGTGTCTAGTGCATTCTTCAACAGCCACTTCGGGTTACTACTGGTACACAGAGATCATATTTGCGACGAACCTCAGTACTGAAGGTTCAGGAGGTCGGGGAGGGGCCACATGGTACTCCCCCAACTGCAACTCACCTTTCTTGAACATACTTTCCATTACATCCTTGAAGATGTAGCAGTCTTCTATAGCATGACCCAATGCCTGGTGATATGGACAGAATAGCGGATCATCATTCTTTGCAACATCAGCGGGCCTCTTTGGCTCAGACAATGTTATTTTATTAAACTTGTATGCCCAGTTCAACAGTGTGCCGGTCTTCTCCTTGGGAAATGAGTATGCTTTTCTCATCTTATTTCTCAAAGAAACCCCTTCCTTCTTTTCTGCTGCACCTACTGGCAGAGGAGCATCGGCTACTTTACTCTTCCCTTTCTGCTATTTATAGGTTCTGAAATCGACAGTGTTGGCTTTAGAATGTGATGGCTACCGATCAACAGCTTTCCCTTTTTGCATAGCAGGGACATTAGTGGCCAGATGCTTGGATAGGAATGTCTCGACCTCTGCAACTATGTTATTTAATCGGTCAAATATTTTGACATCTGCCCCGATCATCTTTTCCAGTACCTCCCTCTTGAGATTCTGTTTACATATTTGCACTGCATCTTCTTGATGAGGAGGTCACCTGCATCTCATGGCCAGATTCCTCCATCTCTTTATGTAATCCAGTGCGGTCCCATCCTGTCTCTGCCTGGATGCATACAGTTTAGCTATTGTAATTTCCCTTTCAGTAACATGAAATCTGTCTCAAAAGTTCCACTGCATATCGGGCCAGTCAGCTACTGACCCAGCTGGCAGGCTGGACTACCATTCAAAGGCTAACCCTGTAAGGGATGAGCCAAAGAACTTCAACAGGTATGCTTCATCGACTGCCAGGTCACCCATAATTGTAGTGTAATAGGCTATATGCTCCCTAGGAGAGCCTTGACTGTTGAACTTTTCAAACTTCGGTGGCTTGCTGACACCGGGTGGTAGTCTCTTGGCAGCATAATACGCAGGGTACGGTACCTTGTAGACATCATAAGTACCAGAATCATCCCCGACTTTCTCAGACAGGTTCATCTCGACGATCTTTTCTATCATCAGCTTATTCGCCACAGCTAGATCCACCGACTCCAGAAAGAAATGTGCCTGCTGATGGCTAAAATGGGTCATCATGACCATTGTATGTAGAGTTGGCTAAGGTGCTGGCATGGCAGGCTGCGTTTGAGATGCAGAGGGTTGGGCTGCCACCTACTGTGGGGTGCCCTCGACACCCGACTGTCAGCTACTCTAGTCACGTCGGGGCTCGCGGTGCCTGACCACTATGCTCCTTCACTCACAACGGTGCCTCGGCACCCGACTGCCAGCTACTCCAATCACGTCGGGGCCCGCGACACCCAACCACTCAGCTCCTTCAGTCACAATGGTGCCTCCGGCACCCGACTGCCAACCACTCCAGTCACGTCGAGGCTCACGGCGCCCGACCACTCAGCTCCTTCAGTCACAATGGTGCCTCGGCACTCGACTGCCAGCTACTCCAGTCACATTGGGGCCCGCGACGCCCGACCACTCAGCTCCCTCAGTCACAACGGTGCCTCCGGCACCCCGACTGCCAGCTACTCCAGTCACATCGAGGCCTGCAACACCCGAGCACTCAGCTCCCTTAGTCACAACGGTGCCCTCACCACCCGATTGCCAGCTACTTCAGTCACATCGGGGCCCCCAGCAGCCGACCACTCAACAGCCTCAGTCACAACGGTGCCCCCAGCACCCGACTGACAGCCACTCCAGTCATATCAGGGCCCGCGACGCCCGACCACTCAACAACCTCAGTCACAATGGTGCCCCCGGCACCTGACTGCAAGTTACTCCACTCACATCGGGGTCCGCGACGCCCGATCGCTCAAAACTCAAGTCACGACGGCACCCCCGGCACCCAAATGTCAGGTCCAGACCCTGCTCTAGTCTCAACAGTGCTCGACCGCCTCTGCCTCAACAGCGCCCGGCCGCTCCAGTCACAGGTGGTGCTTGCGCCATTCGGTCGCCTCGATCTTGGTGACGCCCTACTGCTCCAACACAATAGTGCCCACGGCCCCCCTACTACCCTGACCTCGACACTGTTTCATGTCGGGATTACACTGTGACGCCCCTCGGGCGGTAACCTACTAAGTCATGGGTCCTTTGATGGACGCGATGTATGAATGCAGAACTACCCACACAATAATGCAATGACCCGAGGACCGTTCCGAATGACGAAATTATCCCGCGGCTTGCAAGTACTTGTAATCGGGCTTTCATGCCCCCATATAAATGCCTTTCATGGCATATAAGCCATGTAATCCATTCGGGGAGCAGATCCCCCTCCTCGTCAGAACCAGCCTCTCTACCCCCAGTTATCCCTGTTGTGTTGCTGTTGCCCTGTCGTTGTTGCACGGATGAAGACCTCCCGACGTCGCGGCTCCTAGGGTCCCTGACTCTTTCTTCGGTAGTAGAAACAAAGGTATCCGGGCTCCGCCCGATGTAAAATAAACACCGATCGCTTGCGGTCGGTGGGGAAGACGTCCAGTACACGAGCCCCCACAATAGAGAGAGAAAGTGAGTGGAGAGAGAGAGAAATGTGAGTTTTATAAAAATTTTTAATTTTTCTTGTTTTTTTGTTTTTGAATTAAAAATAACAGTTTAAACCCTATATTAAGCAAAATTATGATTATGCCCAAAATATTTATATAAATACTTTAACAATTTTAAATAATAACCTAAAAATAGTCAAAAAATTCCTAAAAATAGTGAAAATGCACCGGACGAATCTTAGATCCGCACCATTAAGAATCCACTAGACCATGGATGTTATATAAACAAGCTGCACCCTTAATGATTTTAGGTAGCTCTTGAGAAGTAAAGAAAGAATTACATTTGGTGCTGCAAGCTAAGGAAGCTAAAGTGTTAGCAACTGAGTTTGCCTCTCTATAGATGTGCGAGATAGTGTCCGAAGGAGAGAGGGTGTTCTAGATTTCTCAGACATATATGAGAATCGCCCATGGGCATAAGATTTGTTTGTTGATAATCTGAGCCAGAACTTTAGAATCACATTCAATGATAGCCGGCCGGGATGTCACAGTATGAAGATATTTTATACCATCAAGAAGGGCTCTAGCTTCAGCAATGCGACTATTGGAATGAGCATAGAAATGAGAGAAGGCGAGCAGGACATTGCCGTGTGAATCTCGGATAACACCACCACCACCCAAGTCACCCGACTTCTTGCAAGCTCCATCCGTATTGAGTTTAAGGGAAGGCCAAGGGGGGCAAATCCATTTGACAACTTTAATCCATGGGCAGCGTTTGGTAATAACTTTAATACCAAAATTAGCCAATATATTACGCCTGCTATAAATGTCTTCCCTGAGATCAGCAGTCTCAAGTAAGTGTTTGACCTGCGCAGTGATTTTGTGGAAGATACTCTGCTTGGAAAAATGTTTTCCTTCATATTTCATAGCATTCCTGGAATTCCACAATTCTCACAATCCATAACCAATAACAGCATGATTAAATAGCCCAAACATAGATTTAGGCTTTAGGAGATGGACAGAGTTTAATATCAAAGCTCTGGTGGAGCTGCCACAAAGATGCAGACCTTTTATTTGGAAAGAAGACTAGACAAAGGTAGCACAGTCACTGTTAATGAATAAATGGTTTGCATCCTCCTCACTTGGAACCTTGCAGCAAAAACATTTAGAACAGAGGGGGATCCCGAGTATCTTAACATTTGCATCAGTTGGGAGACAATTGTTCAGAATTTTCCACAAATGAATTGAGATTTTAGTGGGTAGCCATTTGGACCAGAGATGAGACCATGGGATAGAAGTCTAAATTTCTACAGAGCTATGAGAAGCTTTATGAATGGAGGAAACCAAACACTCACCGGTGGAGGATAAGCTCCAAACTTCCTTGTCATCCTCTTGAGATAAGGTGACATGCCTGATGGCAAAACTGATTTCTGAGGGAAGAAATCTGTCAAGCAGAGCATTAACCTCATTTGTGGGGTGAACATAGAAATCTCTTACAGTGACCTTGGGGTTATGAATGAGATCAACCGGAACAAAGGAAGCCAAGGTTTGGTTTCCAAACCAGATATCATGCCAGAAAGTAGTATGATTCCCATCACCCACAATAATTCTTTTATGCTGCAGAATAAGGCCTTTGGCTTGTAACCAGCATCTTCTAGCATGCCCTTTCATATCTCTGAAGTGAACATCAGAAAGATGACAACCACAGATATATTTGGCCTTGAAAAATTCAGCCCATAGAGAATTGAAATGCAGAGCCTTCCAAAGCATCTTAACTCGCAGAGCAATCTCCATATGTCAAAGGGACATAATACCAAGGCCACCCTTGGGAATAGGCTTGCAGATAGTGTGCCAGGAATTCCAATGGCATTTGTTACCTTGAGTGGAAGAACCCTAGAAGAAATTGGCGAAAGATCTCTCTAGAGACTGATGAATGCCTAAATGAAGAGGGGGAGAGGCCAGGGAATAAATGGGAATGGAAGTGAGAACATGCTTAATTAAAGTCAGCTTAGCTCCTTGAGACAGAAATTTGGCAAGCCATCCTTGGATATGCTTTTGAATGGAAGATAACATGCCTGCAAAGTGTACTTTTTTGCTCCTACCAAGCACCAAGGGGAACCCCAAATATTTATGAGGAAATATGTGCTGAGTAAAGCCAGTGATGTCCTTAATACGTTTAGCAACAGACTCTTTGGTTTTTGGGTGAATGAAAAAACCAATTTTCCTAACACTAATAAGCTGGCCTGAAGCCCTTTCATAGATTCTAAGAGCATGAAATAGATTTCTGACAGAGGCAGTCGTAGCCCTACTGAAAATAAGAGTGTCATCTGCAAATAACAAGTGTGAGACATTTGAACACCTCCAGGGGCCCATAAACCAGTCAACCCTGCCATTAATATGAGCTTCGTGTAGAAATCTACTCAAAGCTTCCTCAGCAATAATGAACAAAGAAGGAGCAATAGGATGCCCTTGCCGAATACCTCTAGAGGATTTAAAGAAACCAGTAGAATCACCATTCAGTAAAATAGAAAACCAGCAATTGTTCACCATATTCTCTATAAGAATGATGAAGGAAATGTTAGAACCAAATCTTTTTAAAATAGCAAATAAGAAATCCCATTCAAGTCGATCGTAGGCCTTTGCCATATCCAACTTGAAAATAACATTGCTCCCTATAGTTTTCCCACCAAGCTCATGAACCAACTCTTGGGCTAGGGCAATATTTTCCATAATATTTCTTCCCTTCACAAAGGCCGATTGTTCAAGAGAAATGAGTCTTGGAAGAATGGTAGTTAACCTGTTATTAATGATAGTAGAGATGATCTTGTAGAAGTAGTTGCACAGGCTAATTGGTCTGAAATCAAAAGTATCAACTGCATTGTTTCTTTTAGGGATAAGAGCTATAACAATGGATGTCACACTTCTAGGGAGAGGAAGCCAAGTTGTAAAAAAATATTGGACAGCAGCCATCACCACACTAGCAATAATTGACCAGGCTTTTTGATAGAAAGCACCCGTGAAGCCATCAGGCCCAGGGGCACTGTCAGGTGACATATTGAAAACCACATCATGGATTTCAGATTCTGTAGGGATAGCACAGAGGAGCTCATTATCATCCAAAGTAACCAATCGAGGGATACAATTTCGGATACTGTCATCAATATAATGGTACGGAGAAGAAAAAGCTTGTTGAAAATGATCGATAGCAATACACTTTATCTATTCATGGTCTGAAGTGAGATTGCCTACAGAATTACAGAGTTGGGATATGCAATGCTTCCTTCTATTTGTCACAATTGTCATATGAAAAAATTTAGCATTTCTGTCCTGCTCAAGAAGTCAGCAAATTCTAGATTTCTGTCTCCAAAAGATTTCATGTTGAAGCAGACGGTTGGAGAGAGTAGATTTTGTCTATTCTAGATTGAAAGAATTAGCATCCGAAGGGTCAAGATCATATAGGTGTTCAACCTTTAGAACCGAATCTTCAGTAGTCATAAGATTCGTATGCACGTTCCCAAACACATTTCTATTCCATACCTCGAGCATCTTCCTCAAATACTTCAGTTTTAAGAATAAAGTGGTAATAGGAGAAGAAGCAATGGGGCTAGTTTGCCGGCACAGATCAACATCCACCAGGAATTTGTCAGAAAACTCAGATTTTCCCTATTTAAACCTCAACTCTCTCTCTCTCCTCTCATTTCTCACCCTCCCTTCTCTCTCTCGTTTCTCTCTCGTCTCTCGACCTCTCGACGCGGGGTGCGCGATCGTGCGGAGCTGGCCGAGGCGGGGACACGTTGGGGAGATCGGAACGTGGGATGGAGCGGCGGTTTGAGCGTGGCGTGGCGCGATCCCTCGGTAGATTCCGAGAAGACGTCGTTCATGTTTTGGCGATTTCGGCGTGGTTTAGTCGCTTCGACGCGCGAGATCTTCGGTGGAGGTAGAGGGATGGATCCCTGACGCGTTCACTTTATTTTCCCACAGTTTTGCACTTTACGGTGTAAGAACGAGCGAGTTCTAGCTCATTGTAATTTTTCGGGATTCATAGGCTTCGCCGAAAAACGGCGACGGTTCTGCGATTGGCTGGAGTCAATGGACTCCTGGGAGCGTCAACGTTCCATTGATACTAGTTTTGCGTTGATTAGCGGTCCCGTTTGACCGTGGGGAGCCTGGGAAGTCCGATGACCCTTTTGGGTGATTTCGTTAGAATCGCCCGTTTCTTACGATTCGTGAGTCGTTTTGACCCCGGTCGGAGTCTAGATGCTTGCTAGGGTGTTTGCCGTCGTGTCCCCTTCGTTTCGGCGTGAAAGGGGTGCGGGAAGGCCTCCGTTGGGCCAACCCCGCGAGTTGCTCGCCGTGACAGTTGTGCGGTCGAGCCAGAGACTGCACATCCCTTGTGCGGCCCTGTCTGGACCGCACATCGGCTCGACGCGCTGCACTGTGACTTGGCGCGCAGTGGAGGTTATGCGGTCTATCGTGCGACCGCATAACCCAAGTGTGGCCTTGCCCCGACCGTTTATCGGCTTGGCGCGCTGTGATAGGCTTGGCGCGCAGTGGAGGTTATGCGGTCTATCGTGCGACCGCATAACCCAGGTGCGGCCAAGGTCCAGCCGCCCATTCCCTTCCAGTTTTGAGTGGTTTTCTATGCACTGAGATGTGGGGCTATGGGCTAGCCGCATGTCCAGTTGTGCGGCCAAGGGTTGACTGCACAACCCTTGGTGCCCTTAGAGGCGTGCGACCCAGGTGGGACCGCACATGCCTTGTGCGGCGAAGCTCCAGCCGCCCTTCCCAAGTGCGGCTAGGGACCAGCCGTTCATGTGTTTCATCGTTGGGGCGATGAACGGCCGTGTTGGAACCGTTCATCTCTCTGTGCGGCTAAGTGTTAGCCGTTCGTCATTTGTGCGGCCTGGTGATAGCCGCATGTCTCTCTGTTTGATTCGGGGGAGGTGCGGTCCGTGCATGACCGCCCATCTATTCATAAAGAAATACTATTATATAAGTACATGAAAGTTTAATTGTTTAAATCAAAATTCATATCAGTACCCGTAGGTAGGTCTAATGTACATTGACATGATGAGCTCCCCTCCCCCTGAACTTGCTAGTGGAGTTGTTACCCTTGGTGTAGGGATCTCCTCCTCTGATGAGGCTTCTAGAGGTCTTTTAGCACTAAGGATAGAGTCGACTAGCTCTCCGAACTCAATTTTCATGACCTTGTCCATGAACTCCTATAATCCCATTGGAGAATTCCCTAGCTCTTCTTGTGCCTGATTGTATTGAACTCACAGTTCGTGGGACCTCTGCCCTTCTTATATTTGGCATAGGATATCTACTGCTGTAGCTTTCCTTATTTTCTTTTTCCCTCTAGTAGATTTCTTTTCTCCCTTCCTTTTCCTAGTATAGGGAATGGAACCCTTTTGCTTTGTAGCTATCTCTCTTCTACTTCGACCCTCTCTACAGTTGCTGTGGCGACCCAGAATCTGAGTACCGGAAAGGAACCGACACGACTCGAACCTCGGCCCTCCTCCCATGAGCCCGAAGACTCGGAAGGAAAAAATGGATGGTGTGAGGGTGTGAGAGTGTGCAAGAAGTTAAAGTAACTATAGAGATAGTACAATAAATAACTAAATAATACAGAAATTAAGTAAATAGCTAAACTACTACAAGGTCCAGTACATCTCATGTCCAAATAAGAGTACAGCCAACTGAAATAAATGTACAAGTACACGGGGCATACCCCCGCTCTGGCAATTGGCACTAACCTCGACTGCACGAACCACACTGAACACCCGCCACACCACCTAAAGTACCAGCCTCGCCTGAAACACGGTGAAAATACGCAGGGGATGAGCCTCATTTCACAAACTCAGTAGGGATCCCTCGATCCCCTACCTCGCATGAGAAACAAGGCAGGAAGCAAATGACAGGAAGGCACACTACCTAGCAGGAGTACGGTGGAACCGACAAGCTGAAATAAATAAACGGGAAAACCATCTATCCTAACAGTACCGTACCATTGAACCTCAGTCCGTCAAAACTTGAGTCCATACCCGCCAGTAGACAGGAGCACCACCCACTAGAAGAACGACCGGATGCATCATCTGACGTCTTACACCGCGTCACAAGTGTCTAGCTACAATGTCCCAGGCGGAGATAAGACACACTCAGTAACCAAAGTACCACAAACAAGGACTAGCTGAGGTCGCGCTCATCAAAGCGGGTCTGAACCCTCAGTCCCGTGTGTACACTCAGACCATACGCCTTAGGCCTATCCTCTAGCTGGTATTTCCCCCTAAGCCCACATGGAGGAAAACCCATATAAATGGAGGTGCTACGACGTGTTGATCGACTGTGTTTCACACCTGCTGGTCTGACTTGTTTTGCGTGAAAGACATTGTTTGTTATGGCCAAGAGTTAAGCTAACGAAAGATTCTTTAATACTTTTCTGAAGTGTTTGTTTCTGTCCGCGGAAGTGATTTGCCGAATTAACGTGGATGTAGACACTCACCACTCCTCGCTAGTTTCGGCCTTGGCTTTCAGATCAATGATCTTCCTTTTGGAGTCTTCTCGTTCTTTAGGATTATGAATTTTCAATTCATTGGTAGTCAGATTCTCAAACAACTGAGCTAGAGAATAGGTGCTCAGATCTTGGGCTTCTTTGATGGCGGTGACTTTAGGGGTCCACTCTGACTGTAGGAATCTTAAGATCTTTCTCACTAGTTCACTGTCGTCGATCTTTCTATCCAGAGCCTTCAGTTCGTTCACCGGAGAAGTAAACCTGACCTCCATATCATTGGTGGTCTCACCTTCCTCCATCTTGAATATTTCATACTCGGTGACGGAGAGATTAATCTTGGTCTCCTTAACTTGGGACGTACTTTCATGAGCTACTTCTAACTTGTCCCAGATATCTTTGACTGAGGAGTAGGTGTAGACTCTGTCAAATTATTCTAGGTTGAGGGTGCAAAATATATGTCTTAGTGCACGGGCATTTAAAGATGCCATATTTTTCTCGGGTATGTCCCATTGATCCTTCAAAGTGGTGATAACTTTGTCGCCCACTTCAATGACCATCCAAAGGTCAGAGTCTACCCCCTTTACATATATAGTTCATCATCCGTATCTTTCAGTAGAGGTAGTTGCATCCATTGAAGAGAGGAGGGCGGTTGGTGGAATGTCCTTCCTACAAGATGAGGTTGTTCTTGTTCTCCGTCTGACTATTATCAGGATGTTGCTCCTTAGGGCGGTTAAACCCGTAATCAAGGAGACTTGCACGCTTTGATGCCACTTGTTAGTAGTCAGGCACACCTAAGAGGGGAGTGAATAGATGTGCCCTTCAAAAATAATCATGTATTAAAATTTATTAGGTTGCACAGCAAAATATAAAAGATAATAATGTAACCAAACCACAGTGGACAAGAGGTTTAGATTGGCTCAGTTACTGCTTAGGCGTCCCTACGTTCAGTTCCCCTACAACTCACCCGAGATATTTCACTAACATTCACCAAGTACACTAGCTAGCTATTTTACTAGAGACAACTCCCCAACTGATTTTGCAAGACTCAATAGATCCTAGTGGTATTCTAGGAACTACTAACCCAACAAATTTTGATCGTGTCTCAACCCAACACCGACTCACGGTGACGTAAGCCGAAGACGCCACATCCCGGGACCCCCACGGCGCCCCACACCTGGTCCCCACATGATGCCTAGTATCAGTCAGACCGTGGGTCAGCACGTGGATCGAGGTCTGCTCACCTGAGACTCGAATCGACATGGAAGAAACCACCAGCTAGGCCTTAGATGATGAACGGTCCATCATTGGCTGCTCAAGGATGCACGGCTAAGCCTCAGCTGCGCGTGGGAGAAAGACGGTCCAACCTAGCCGTCCGTCACTCCCAGTGAAAACCAGACTATAACGCGCCTTCCCAGGGGTGTTATAGTGCTTAACGGAGCAACACAGGTGCGTTAAGCCCCACGTAATGGAAGGGAACATAACGTACTCCTCTAGGGGCGTTATGTACATAACGGACCAGCCATGGTGCATTCTGTCACGGGGTGAAAACAGACTATAACGTACTCCTCTAGGGGCGTTATAGACCTTAATGGACCATCTCTGGTGCGTTAAGTGGAAGGCAAGGGTGTTGAGCATAACGCACCTTCCCTAGGGCGTCACAGGCAATAATGGACCTCCCTAGGCACGTTATGTGACCAGGACCCCCAACGGTCAAAAACTAATGGTCGGAAATCATAACGCACCAACATAGGGGCGTTATGAGGAACATAACGGTCAGTCGTGGGACCGTTAAACCCACGAAGGCCAGACTCAAAACCCACGGAGCATAACGCAACTACCTGGGCGCGTTATGACCATAACGGCCACTGGGACGACTGCTATATCGTCCCAGCGGCGAAACGGTGAACTAAGCCCAAAAATGCCGACCACGCCCCCATACCTCCACGGGAGAGGGAAAAATCAAGGGGGAAGCTCTCCAATAGCCTTAGGTATGATTCTACGGCCTCGGATCGGCCAAAAATACGGTGAATCACTAGATCGGGCGATCATTCCCCAAATCATAATTTTACCCTAACCCGCTCAAAAACACCCCTCTCGGCCTCACAACGGGTTAGAAACCACGGAAATGAAACGCGGGGAGTTAGGGAACGTCACCCTACCTCAATGGAGCGAATGCTCCGCCAAATCGATGCCGAAATCGCGAAGAACGCCTTGAAAACTCTCGTTCCTTCGACGAAATCCCACGATCTTTACGCCACCTCGATCACCACTCCGTCCCCGCTGCCGCCGCGCCGTCGCCCCGTGCCGTTTGCAGCCGGTGGGAGCTCGCCGCGGTCGTCGCCTGTCGAAGGGAGAGAGGAGGGGGCGCTCACGATTGGAGGAAGAAGAACAATAAGGAAGAAGAACAATAAGAAAAAGAGAAAAAGATTTGGGGAATGGGCTAGAGTGATGAGAGTGATGATAATTTTTAATAAATTTCTTCCCCGTTTGTCTACTTATAAATGAATGTATCGAGTTTGAATAGTATTATAAGTCCTTGAAGGATGTTTGTTAGAAATGTCAGATTATGAAATAAATATTTGATTTTATCTATTTATTGTTCATGCTCATTATCTAAGTCTCTTGATCGACCTGCTTGTATAACTATTCATGCCTTGATATTTCTGCCTTGTTCGGGGCGTGACACTATGTGCTTGCAATGCATGGAATGCAGGGAAGCTAGTGAATTGAAACACATGGTATGTATTGGTGGGCCGGGACAACCAAACTTGGACATATCATGCATGTGATTCCAACCAAATTTGACCGATGTAGGAGGACCGGGACATCTACATGTGAACCTATCACTCAAGAGTTTGACAAATGTCGGGGGACCAAGACACCCCTGTGTGTACCTATCATGCAAAGACTTGATTGGTATGGGAGGACCTATGCATCCAAATATGGACCAATCATGTACATGCTTCCTTTCAATTTTAACGGACATAGGTGGGCCTGGAGACCCAAATGTAGACCTTCCATGTGCATGCAACCCTAATCATATGATGGACTTCTTTTTGATCAATCTCTTTTGTGTGGCTGCAAGCAAGGATGGGATTTGATTGGCCCTTTGGTAGCCGACCTGGGGAGGGGTCAAGTGGTGGATTTCTTTGAATGGTTGGGGTGGGGTTTGTGGGTTGAGGGGTTCCCAAAATGAGGGGTCAAAAGGGTCAAGAAAGGTCAAGCTTTTGGTGAAGTAAGGGTGTGACTCATCCCAAGGGATCGGTTCGAGGCCTACTAGGCATGTAGTGGTGGGGAAGCAATGGGTAAGGGCCTGATTGGGCCAAATGTAATGGCCTTTGGGAATGGATGAGGGGTGGGAAATGGTGAACGACGGAAATGGGGAAAATTGGCATTGGGGTTCCTAAGAGAATGGGTCAAAGGGATCAAGGAACCTTGGGGCTTTTGGGATGTGCATCTCACTTAAATCCTCAAATTGGATTGGCCAAGTCATAAGCTTCCCAATGGGTGTTAAGCTGCTATAGGACGGAGGGATCAATGGGACTGTTGGCTCGTTAGGTTGGATGAACTCCATGAGTTGGGGACTAGCTTCTTGAGATTGGTTTGTTTCAAGTTCTTCAGAGATTGGAAAAAATATTAAGAGTTCAGTGGTGCACCGTCCCATAGTCACACAGAAGTAATGGATCCAAGACATGGGAGGATGAACCCAATGTGTTTGGGTCGGTTGGTCCCTAGGGCTAACATTCTAGTCAACTAAGGTGTATTAATGCTGCTCGACCTTTTGAACGAACTGATCATGATGTATGGGAGCATTGACATGAGAAGCTCGTTTGCCCCTACTTAGTCTTACCTAGGAAGTGGAAAATACATTCTCTGTCTTACCTAGGAAGTGGAAAATGCATTCCCTTGTTTGAAACCATCTTATTGGATGCCTATTCTGATACGGAGGGACCAGTACCCGCTCCTTCTGCATAGGATTCCTTACCTTACTTAAT
>JANBPO010005130.1:0-10342 GCA_024336825.1 Amorphophallus titanum | reverse complement strand
CTGTCTGTGAAGGCCGAAGCATGAACGGGGATATCGACCTTCAAAAAAGCATTGGTTTCAGTGAGCATACGAGCATAAGACTTATGCATGGTGGAGGCAGTAGGCGCAGAAGACGTTTGGGGGGGCTACCTGCCCCCCTCTAGCCCGGAACTAAAAGCTGGCTGGTAGCCTCAGGCAGCATAAATCCTAGGAAACCCTAGGACTCTGGCTGAGTCTCTTGAGGAGAGACTCGATGTGAGGACCCCTCAAAGCCTCACTAGACCAGAAGCGTCCTTCCGATATAGCTTACAGTTGACGCATGTCTGTGCCAACTGGCTTATCTGTAGGACAACCACACTTGCGGCCTTACCTTACTGGCTTTACAGCTTTGGGGATTCAACTTGAATAAAGGTGCTAAGGTCCATCACGTGTAGAGCCCTGCTATCCACCGCCAGTCTCACTGTCGGGGCTGGAGTGGGCTGAGATTGTTGCCCCGCAGGCACTGCTAGAGGGTGAGAGGGAGCCTCTATCTCTCGCATGATGCCCTGTAGAAGACTCCTTAGTTCTTGATTCTCGCTTCGAACCAGCACGACCCATGAGCCTCTCTCAGCACTGCCTACCTCACCTCATCCACTGCTAGAACATAATACCTGCCTCTGAAGCGCACCATCCTCACCAGCCTCTACCTCAGGCATAGTCAATACCTGTGACAACTCAGAATCCTCACACACTACTCGCTGAATCTGATGAAGAAGTGCCGGTGTAACTGTCATAGTGGCGAGAACGGCCCTGCTCCTGTGGAAGTCTGAATCTGAAGGTCTTTCCTGGAAGCTGCTCCCACAATCTCCACTCTTGTATCATGAGGTGACTAAGTGCAACCTTTTTGCTCAATGCATCGGCCACCACATTCATTCACAATGAGAAATCATAATCTTTCATGTATTCAGCCCATCTCCTCTACCTGAGATTTAAATCCTTTTGATTAAAAATATACTTCAAACTCTAGTGGAAAGATCAATATATATCTCAAATTTCTCACCATACAAATAATGGCGCCAGATCTTCAATGCAAAAATAATGGCCGCTAACTCAAGACCAAAGGGTTAAGCCCACCTAAAATAGGCCCACAAACCAATTTCCAAACCCTTTTGGCCCAAGCCCATTTCTAGAGCCATAATTTGGGTAATTTACAGAATTAAAATGGTTAAATAGACTATTAGGGGATAAATAGGAGATAAATAGAAAAATCTAAAATTTTTAGAATTAATGCCTGAACGCAGTCTATCGCAAGATCGCCTTCTCTGATAGTGGTTCAGAGGAAGACCGCTTCCATGTTCCGTGAACGAAGGTTAAAGAAGCATGGAAAAAGTGATTTTTTTCATTCCAATCACCATGGATCGATGCTATCCAACGAAGGTACATGTCTAGGACTCTTGGGGATTGATTCTAACCCCAAATAGGATTCCCAAATCGATCTAATCCTCAACCTTAGGCCAAACCCTATAAATAGGCTTCAAAAAATACCTACGTGAACCCTTGTTTTGACTCACGTTGTTCGACAGTAAGGAATGGGTATTTTATGTTGGTTCTTTAGAACTTATTGTTTCCTTTAGTATTAAGTAACTCCCCTCCAAATTTCATGTTAGGAGTCCAAGGCGTTGGAGAGCTAGAAGCTCTGCAAGTGTCTATTTTACTGTAAAATGCTCAAGAAACAGTGTATCGGTCCAAGGAAGATTAGGAGTTTAAAGGCCCTAATCAAGGTATTCTTATGTCCTTCCTTTAGAATAAATTATTCTCCTTCATATCTTCTCCTCACTGTCTAAATTTCACGACTCTAGGATGAGAGGACAAGGAGATAGAGCCACAAGAAGTTGCTAGTTTGGCATAGGACGTGTAGAAACTAGGGTCTTCTTCCAATTAGAAATTTAGAGTATTCAGCCTAACCCAGAGGTAGGTTATCTCATGAATGGCTAAATTAACGCGTCAGGAACAAAAGTCTGTTGTTCCCTCCTATTTCCATTGATTATACATGGAGTATTTTACATTTTACTATCACTGCGCATATAGAGTTTGTGACACTATCAAATATAGCCAAGTTGTACTCTATATCACCGAGGCGTCTTTGAAGTATCGGCTCAGTTCTTTAAAAGAACTCTGAAGTTAAGCGTGCTTTTAGAAAGGGACAAAACTGTAAGGTCGGTAGGTCAAAGTCGACAATACCTCGACGGTATAGAGTATGGGACGTGACAGAATGGTATCAAAGCTATACCCCAGCTGGAAGTGTGAGAACTAAATGCCATGCAGGGCAAAGTGCTACGCTATGGGAGCCACCTCTTGAACCTGTAATGGGACAAAGTGCTACATAGTGGGAGCCACCTCTTGAGCCTGTAGGGGCCACCTCTAGAGTCCTACCTGCCTGGTCTTGTGGTTCCATCACATGAAAAGTCCAAGCACTCCATTGGGATTCTAGGAGCAAGCCATTAATCGTAAAATAACACGATTATAACATAGACGTAGCATAGAATGCATTAAACGGGAATTAAACATGCTTTTTTGAAATTTCCAAAACAACAGAGTGTAACGGACTAAGGGCGGGCCGTTATGTGACCATAATGCCCCTCCCCCAGGCCGTTATGCTCACTCGTGTAATTACCAAAACTCAAACATGCAGACTATAACACGCCATCGCTGGGACGTTATACTCAGTATGACGTGCCTCCCCATGCGTGTTATACTCACCCGAACAATCGATGAAACCTTACGAAATATAACGTGCCACGACTGGTGTGTCATGAGACTATAACGCACCTGGCTCGGTCTGTTAAAGTCACCCGAACACATGAAATCCAAGAAAATCCACAGTTTTAATACACCACATAACGCACTATGAGAAGGGCGTTATACCGACCACGACAGACTGGACCTAGTCCGTCATGCCCCACAACCTACCGACCTGCAGAATATGCGGTCACATAACGGTCCAAGAAGGGTCCGTCATGTTAGACATAACACACCCCCAAGGGTCCGTTATGCATATAACGGCCTCTGAAAGGCACGTTATATCAGCTGGGAAATGAGAGGGACAACTTTGGAATCGAACTCCCCTCCGGTTGAGCCGGATAGATACGAAGCAAAGGAAAAGGGGTAGGAGAAGCTAGATAACGACTTTTTACAACAACAGCATGCATCAAAATGTAAATACAAAGGACATGGTGAATTTTACAAGTAATTTAGCCTAAAAACTCTAAAAATATACCTTGCACTGAAAATGATGAAAATTCCTATGCATGGACATGCATGTGGTACCAAAATGATCCTAGCGAAGCAAGGAGTCCATCCCCCTACCTCTATCGAGGTGATGACGTCAAAAAATAGGCATGCAGACGATGGAACATCGGTACGTCTCTCGACCCATCCCATTCCCACACCCCACGAACCGCGGAATGGAAGGCACTGGCACGATCCTCGCGACGAGCCGAGTCCAACGGTACCTCCTGCGTCACGATCCGGGGTCGGCATGGCCCAAAATGAGCAAGAAGGGGGCGGAGGGGAGAGAATGAGTGAGAGAGGGGGAGAGAAACGAGGGAGAGAGAGAGAAATGAGTGGGGAGAGAGAGAGAGGGCGGAGGTGGGTTTATAAAAAATTTTATTATATTATTTTTTTATTTTTAAAGCTTTAATTGTAGTTTAAATCCCCAAATATTCAAAATTGTGAATATGCCTAAAATATTTATATAAATACTTCCACTTTGATGTCCTCATCAGATGTTATCCACCTTTGATGTAGTGGGCTCGTATACCCAACAAAAGGGGGGGAAAAACTTGTTGAACAGGACTGGGTATCCATGTCTAGTGACTCTAGTTAAGGGTAGACATATCTTATATTTTCTTGTATGTATTAATTATTTATTTTGGGGGAACTAAAAGTAAATGATCCTTTTCATGTTGAAAAAGGTTCAACTAAGATTGGAGATAGAAGGGTTGGATATTTCTCAAGTTGTTCTCAGCAATATACTTCAGTAGCATTTTGCCTAATTACCGGTGGCCAAAGTTCTTCTTGTGTAAAATGTGTGGCATTGGATAAGATCGAAAGATCCTTTTGCCATTGATTTAGATGCATGGTTTGTGGCGACAGCCGATCTCGATCCACATCAGGATGGGCCAAAGCCAAATAAGTTGATCCCTGTGCTAATTAGAGAAAAGAAAGAAGCGAATATTGTTTCTCTTCAATCCGCTAGAATTGTTCTGAGATCAGCCGATCCCAAGCCAAACCTGATCTTGATCTGATCGATCCCAGCCTCCCAGGACTAATCTGATCCTACAATCCTTGTTTAAATGGCAAGAGTCATCAAAACCTCCTCAGTTCTATGTCCTTTTCTTGACTTTGGTTTATATTCGTTTGATTTTTTTTTTTGCTCCGTGATGGATAAGCAATTTACCATACTGAAGCATACCACTAATCACATTAGAGTATGAGATAACCACGTGTCATTGTGAAATCATTAGTTGGGAAGCAACACATCAGAACATAGATCACTGGTAAATCCAAGCAACATATTCTGCAGCTTCATATAGCAGTAAGGTGAGTAGCTAATGAAAAAGAACAAGCTGATCACAAAGCAAGTACATCTACCCAACTTAAATCCTCTATGAGACAACTCAAGCAACAGAGGAAAACTTGGGGGGGCATTGTTAACAATTATGTTTCCCTGTCATATCGTTCACGAATTTGTATAAATCTGTAAAGGTTGAGGGAGCATAAATTTCTATAAATCCATATATTACGAGCTCTTTCTTACACCGTCTGGGAAGTGAGATCGGGAGGCCTCGTTCTTATTGATAAACCATTTCAGTGACAGGCATAGATGGTGAAGACATTTGCAACTCTAGATATGCAGACAATCACTAGCCTACACCTTACACTTTTGTAGCCCACACGTGTTCTCCAACGCCTCACTATGGCATAAAATACTGAATACAATTTCTATAGCTCATGTTTTGATATTACCCCTTCTTAGTTCTATACGTGCTAACAAGTGTTGAAATTTCATGCACCATGATTTGCACCCCAACATGCACCCATTAAATTTGTCAAATCTATTACATGCACACATTGTGGAAAGCATGGACATACATCTGATACATGCATACATAATAAGTCATATATCATCTATCCCAAACCAGCGCCTTAACCTAGAAGGTAGTACAAGGCAGGTATGTATGTAGGTATAAATAATCAAATGAAGGGCAAGGCATCAAGGTCAGTTACCTACTCCAACACTGCAAAGAATCTTAATTCAATGCATCTACATACTCGGGACACTAAGAACCCAAAAGTCTTAAAGCCATTTGGGTTCCTAAATCTCTCCTTTGATCTCCTTGCATGGAGACTCGAGCACTAGGAACTCAAAATGATACCTGGACAGTTGGTGTTCGAGGCACATGATATGGAGTAAGGCCATGTTCAAAAGATTAAAGAAAGTAAAAGGAGAACAAGTTACATTTGGAGACAGGTCTACTAGAAGAATTGTTGGAATTGGAGCTATTGGAGATGAGGTTCATACTCACATACACAAAGTTCTACTAGTAGAAGGGATCAAGTTTAACCTCATCAGCATAAGTCAGTTATGTGATAGTGGTCTTGAAGTAGCCTTCATTAAGGAAGTATGTAGGATCAGGGACACCAAGACCAAATATGTCAAGTTCTGTGCACATCAGTAAGGAAATTTGTATGTAATACATGTAGATAAAGTAAGAGGTATAGATACTTGCCTCATAACTAGGGCTAAACCATATGTAGAACTGTGGCACCGAAGACTAGGTCATGCAAGTCATTTCATCTTGCAAAAGTTGACAAAGCTCAAACTAGTAGAAGGACTACCAGAGCTGGACTACCTGCACCTAGAAAACTATAAGGCTTATGCCCAAGGAAAGTAGACTAAAGCCTCATTTAAGGTAAATGACACAATCAGTACTTCATCACCTATGGAGTTACTACATATGGACCTTTTCAGACCTACAAGGGTTTCAAGCTCAGTAGAAAAATGTATGGGTACATTGTCATAGATGACTATTCTAGATTTACCTGGACATTCTTATTAGCTCATGTGGGAGATAGAATTTATTAATTATTCATTTGTTTTATTTGTCCATTTTATTAACGCGAGGCATGCAAGTCACTTGCGTGACAGATTTATTGTGCGTTCGATCTGACTTGGTCAGACGAAAGTGAAGTCTGTGTCGGGACCGATAGTCTGTCATACCGTAAAGGTTATGACGTTAATTACATCCTTCGAGAAGGAGGAAAACCATTGATTAATTGTCAAGATAATGAGCCACCAGGGATGGATAGGTATAGAAGCGTACGCAAATTAAAAGATGATATTAAGCAATATGTAACAAGCATGTATTTGCAAGCATGTAAATTTCATGTGATGGCATCGTGGATTTCACTTGTTTATAAACAAAGTACACCCGGCGCAATGCGACGCCAGTGTTCATCATACCCCATAGTTTATAGTATGCTTCCGGCTCTCTACTAAGGGGGCTAGCGTCGAGCCCTTGGACACTGTCTGTGCCTGCTCTGCATCTTCACGTTATAAATCAAGCTACTTCCACGAGATATAACAATAAAGTTTGGCCAGTAATTAAACAATTCAAATAATAAGCTCATGATAACAAATATCAAGGTAAGAACATACCAATTGAGAACATGTGAATTCAAGGATGAATTAAGAACAAGGTCATGCTACGGGGGTAATTCGACAGCATAACGGTACATTCATTAACTTCCATACTTTATTAATAACTTATTGATCAAGGTGTTAGGTTCTAGACAATCAATAGACCATCTAGGAACATAGGAAAATCAACTCTTAGGTCAAACCTCGGGTTAAGCACACGGTTATGCTAGGACTGTTTCTTGAAGAAGCAATCATTACTTGACCGTTTTATCGGTGATAGCGGTCAAGACTAGACCGCAACTATATGGAGTCGATGCCAGAGAGAGAAAGAGTCGACGCATGAGTATAGACTAAAATGTGGTTGTCATAGGCAGGCTGCTACCAGAAGGTGGCGGTCTTCAGAGGGCCGCTATCTATTCCAGAGTGCAGAAAACATCAGTAAACTTGAGTGCTTTCTAGACAAATAGATTTTGAGGGTACAACCATCTCAGCGTCCTAACGAGAAACCCAAACTCGTGGAGACTTACGAAGGCCTTAAAACATGATCACCTAAAATGACAGAAGGAATATCCGGCGGAGACGTTCACAAGTTCAAGAGGTGTTCCTTTAACGTGTAAGTGTAACCAATAGTCACATATCGGGGTATGCGCTATGTCCTTAACCAGAAAGACAGTAGATGAGAGTAAAATCGTGTAGAAATAGTGATCAAATCATCACAATAAATCATGTTCTATAAACATAAGGAAATGATTTTGTAATGTCCTGGACCCTTTCAGATCCTTATTTTAGGGTCTCGGATCTACTTTCTTGAAGTGTCTGACTCCGTTGTGTCCGTGATTACGTTTCGGATATCTTTCGTGTTCGGATCAGCGCGATCTGGAGTTGTTTCGGAGGCCTGGAGGCGTTTCGTGGGTTATTTCGTGAGTTTTTTTGATTCTCGATCTGATTTTTAGCAAATCCTGTGGAACTCCGCTGCGGGCGAATCGAGTCTTTCACCTAGGCGGGAGTGGTACCGTTGCGCTCGGTGCGTTCCGCTCGACCTGACCTCGAACCTTGCACACGTTGGGAACAACACCTTCCAGCATCAGAAAAACCATTACTCCCGTCAGGTCAGCACCTCCGACACACCCACCAAGTGTCTTGTCAGACCACAATCACAACACCTCTCGATGCACCATCGCTGCGACTCCTCGAACAGTAACACACCATGCCTCGAGCCGCAGCACGAGTCATCATCGGCACTCGCCAACACTCATCCTCGAGCTGCAAGCTCGCCACTGAGCCTTCACATCTTGAACCAGATCTAGGGCAACCATAGCCCAATTCAAGAAGATCCTCCGCTCATCCGAGCACATCTCAACCAGAACGCCTGCTCTGCCACCTCAAACCATGATCTCAATACCTCAGGGGCTGGATAAATCCTCAGTTGGAGTGGCCAACACCAATAACAACTCCCTCAAAGCACACTCACGGCCACCTAATCACGAGCAATCCTTGCCAGCCACCTGACCTCGCTGCAGATTTTTCGAACACAGCACCACAGCGGCACACTTACCGACAACCTCTGCCAAACGCAACACAATCGGGGCCACTATCGATGAGGGAGAAGCTCTCGACCTCGATCCTTAGACCCCACGCCGACACTCCGATGACGACAGCAACCACCTCCACAGCGCCAACGCCACGCCCTCACGCTCTCACGCGAGAAACCAAGCAAAAAATAAATACAAAACCCTATGCCAGCTGTCGACTGTACTGGACCTTATGGACTCTGGTCACTGCAATATCTCGAATTTCCATGTACTTCCACAACCATAGCTCTGACAGCAGCTGTGTCGACCCGGGATCCGAGTTCCGGAAAGGAACCGACGCGACTCAAACCTCGGCTCGCCTCCCATGAGCCCGAAGACTCAGAAGGGATAAAAGGATAGGTGTGGTGTACATAGAAATAAGAAATAAAACAGGACGACAGATATAATAACAGAAATAAATAACTAACTACAATAGAGTCCAGTCCAACAGGAAGTACAGTCTAAAATAGTAAAACATACCACACACCAAGTGAACACTCGGCCCCGGCAAGCTGGCAGCTAAGAACCTCCACGTGACGTCCTCGAACCCCGAGGAAGAGCCACCGCACCTGAAAACCAAGGGTGAGCCTCCTATCACTGGCTCAGTAGGGATCCCTCGGAATCCCAACCGAGAAACACGGTGGTAGGAAAAGCTATGCTAGCTAAGCAACTATGAAAGTAGGAAAGTAACTACGATGGCCGGCAAAACCTCGGCTCTATAGCTACTCCTACCATACCAAAAATACGACCCGGTCTCCTATCGGGGGACAACTAAGTCACGCACCCTACCTAGTGGTTGACAGGAAGTCTTGTTGTGTCTCGACGGCCTTGTCCAATTCGAGACATTGGTTCTGGATGCCTCGTGGTACCGTTCTACCTCTGTTTATGTGTCCAGGTGTGCTGAGGGTTCTCAGTGTCCCCTCAGGTCTCCATGTTTTGGTTCTCGTGGAGCGTTGTTTTCCCTGGCTTAGGATTAGAGCGATTGGTGATTTTGTTCCGCTGTATACGACGATCATGACTCAGAGTCGTAGGACTCAGGGACCGTTGTAGTTGTAGGTCTAGTTTGCCTTACCCTGAGTGGTCGGTAGTTTCCTGTACTGCCGTGGTGCGCGTATTAAGGCCTGTCTGTACTCCGGCACTTATGTTTTAGAGTCTTTGGGTTTTGTGGCTCCTCTTTGGTTGGTGCCTTATGGCACGCTTTGGCGTGACAGCTCTTGTAGCGGGGCACTCATCCCGAGACACAATTTTTAAGCTAGTTCCGTGGGCTCCCGACCTTATCGTAGCATCCGTGGGGGAGAATACTAGTTAGAGGCCTGACTTAATGGTCTATAGGCAGTGTGTGCACACGGGGTTAGGGGCTTTGGACTCACGTCGACTAGCGTGACCCTGACTAGTCCTTGTAGTGGTGGTTTCCACGTGGGCCTGTGAGTCGGCCTTAGCTATGGCAGACCACGTTCGGCTGGTAGTCGAGGCGAGCGAGTTATGGTGCAGTGTAAGACATCAGTGGACACAGATGACCGCTCCAATTTTGAGTCACGTGTTGTGTGACTCTTGACATTTCTTGTGCATCGTGACCTTCCGGGTTAGCCCTTTTGTGGTTGTACTCAAGGTCGTTGTCCTGTCGCATGCGTGACATTCTTGTCATGCATGTAGCAGTGTGCACGACATCCTCATCGTGTTGTCCGTCATCCGTGTCGATCGTCCGTCTAGCCTTTTCCTAGGTTTCTTTTGTCTGTTTTGCAGGTTCCTTGTGTCGACAGTTCGGTAACTCCTGACTCTGTCAGCTCCGAGTCGCTCTCCTGCCCTTGCTTAGAGTAGTTTAGGGTACCGAGGTTAATTCGGTAGCCATTGTCTGGCATGGCTTCTTCCTCCCCCTCTTCCTTAGCTTGTTCCCTACTCTTGCTTCCTTTTCTGATTCCCTTTACAGCTTTGTAGTTTAGCTTTCCTGCTTTCCTGCTTACTTGTTGTTTACTATTGCTTGCCTGCTATGTTTAGCATGTTACTACGTATTTTCCTCGGTGGGGATCCACGTGACCCCTACTGAGCCAGTGACACGAGACTCACCCCTACTCTACAGGTGGTGGTCATTCGTTCGGCTTCCGTGTGTACC
>JANBPO010005129.1:0-20841 GCA_024336825.1 Amorphophallus titanum | reverse complement strand
CATCATTTTACAAGCTGTGTGTCAGTGGTGGTTAAGCTCTAATCCTCAGCGGCAGAGGAGGATTCCTCTGGTAGCTTAAGCTGTAAAGCTCAGCATGTATTGGGAAGGTTTCCCCAAAGCTGTGGATCAGTAGGTTAGAAGCTGTGAATCAGCAGTGAAGCCACACTTGATTTAAGTGTGGGGTGAACGTAGATCTCTGCAGGAGATCGAACCACCTAAAATCCCTATCTATTGTGCAATTGGTTAATACTTGAGTGCATTTCATACTTCACTCTCTTCAAGATAGATGGATGTTTAGGATCGATTGAGAACCGATCAACTGGAGTTGTTCTATTCTGTTTGTCTTTCAGAGTTTCCTGATTGTTTTACTGCAGTTCACTTTAATTCCGCATTATTCAGCTGCTATAGAATTTTATTGGGGATTGATCTATTCACCTCCCACTCTAGATCCACATCAGGTGGTGATGAGGGTTAGGGGGTAGGGTGCTGCCAAGGTGGTGGTTGGGGTAGGGTGGGTAGAGAGCTGTGGCGATTGAGCCTTGTGAGTGGCCTTAGGTGGGCCCGGTGGGGATTGGAGCATTGTCAGACTCCTTGGGTTATGGTTAGCCTTATAGGAGGGGAGGGTTGGGGTGCATAGACCTTTCTCGGATTGGCCCTCATTTCAGCCCAAGAGTCGATAGGCTCTTGCCTTCGGACTTCTCTTAACCCTATAATATTCTGCCACTCATCCCGAGCTTGGCACGAGAGCAAACTCTTAGCATAGTTGACTTGCATAGTCCCAGACATGGTGAACCTCGCAAAGTGTTGATCTATGGAGCTCTCCCACTCTAGATATGCACTAGGGCGGGATCCGTCAAGCACAAAGGCCTCTAATGGGTCTAAGGGTGACATTTTTTCGAGGATCATTTGCTTGCCAACAGTGCTACATCTTGTCCGTCACATTTTTTGAGTCTTGGCACGTAGTTTTTATATTTTATTTGAGTCACAATTATGTAATTTTCCTTTTATTTGGGCCAAGTACCTAGGTTAGTGAGTCATTTACATAGGTTATGTATCTAATGGACCCAATTCAGTGGGCTAGGCCTAGGGGCACCCTCCCTTGGACTGCTCTGGTCATTATTTGTTTAGTCAGGGTCATTTTAGTCCAAGGAAAATATGAGTGCCTATAAATAGGCCACCCTACTCTCTCATTTGTAACATTTGATGATCAAGAAAATAGAATTGAGAAAATTTCCTTTGGGATTTTATTCCCCCCCTCTCTCTCTTCATCTCTCTCTCTCTCTAAAGGGGGTGAACCCCACTCTCTCTCCTCTCCCCTCCCTCCGGCGCCTAGGAGTGTTGGGCAGCTAGGTTCCTGGCCGCCTTGGGTCTGGGAAACCAGAAACCTGGTCACCTCCTGTTCTAGTTCCATTGATTAACCAGTCACCCAGCAGGAGCAGTAAGCAATAGAAGATGGAAAAAGAAAATGAAAAAATACAAATTACTAGAGAAGGAATTCAACAAACTTCAATTTAAATGACTCACAGTGAGCAAGAAGGTCCCATCGTGATCGCCAGAGGGTTATAAGTGCTAGATTTATACCGGGTTCCGAGGCGGACACTCGGGTCAACGCGACTTCGAAGCTCGATCCAACACTATAGTGCACGGGTTAGAATGAACGAAATAGAGTGATCGCCAGGGACTTTACCTAAGTCCCACAAGAACGAGGTGATCGCAATCACCTTCCAAACGAGAGATCGTGGGTCCTGCCTGTCCTCGCTCTCAGTTGGCCAAGAATAGGGAGTTTGAATTTGCGAGTATGTTTCGAAGTCCCTGAAAATCAACTAGTAAACAAAGAAGAGAAACACATTAGGCTGCGCAAAGGTAGTATATGCTTAGACCAGAAGAAAACGCATGCAATCAGGGGTTAGTCTTACCGGGAGGGGGTTGAGAAGAGGGGATGGTCGAGACTTTTGACCACTTGTCTTTCCTTTATTTTTGAGAGAAAAATCTCTTAAAACAAGGATCTAGGGAAAACTATCATGCGTGTAATGCAATAGAAATGAAAGAGGATGTGCGAAAATGAACTGAAATGTAGCAATAAGGAGAACAGAGGGGAGAAAGATGGGATTTACCCATCGACTAACAGTGAGCGACCGGATTCATGGCTGTTCAAGGAAGATGGACGGCCAGATCGATGTCTGTTTACTGTGGAAGTCATCTCCTCAGGCGGTGGACACATATCTTCCTCCATGGGCGGAGCTCAACTTTGACTCGCATCTGGGATCGATGGGACGGATGTGGGGAAGGACACTTGGAGCTCTCAGCACTCAAGGGGCTCTCTTACTCGAAATCTCCTTGCCTCTTACCACCCAAAACTGCCAACCATCGTGTTGGAACCCTAGGGTAGTTTTTTTGTACTTGGAAGGGTTACCCTCCCTAAAAAATCATTCAAAATAAGGCTTGAATCTGCGTGAGAAAATTTTGGGCTAATCCTAGAGTGAGTACGCACGTCTCGACTCCCTGGAGTGGGGATGATTGCGGAGGATGCTCTTGGAGTGAAAGAAATCGTGAAAACGTGGATTGACGGACGATTATTAGAAGGGCCTGCACGCAGGCGCTCGCCCATCGTCGGGGTGTCGCGGCGCGATGCGGTGATGCCGGAAATTGTTCCCCCTTCTTAATCAGATTTCAATGATATCTTTGAATACGTAGCAGTCTTCAATGGGGTGCCCAAGCATTAGGTGATATGGACAGAAGCAGGGATTGTCCTTTTTCTAGCATCGCCCAGTCTCTTCGGCTCCGGAAGGGTGACCTTATTATATTTGGGGGCCCATTCAAATAGGACCCGAGTCTTATCCTTAAAAAAGGAATAGAGCTTCTTCATCTTGACTCGCAAGGAGGTGCCTTCTTGTCACTCAGCTGGCTTGGCAGGGGGACAGTTAACAACCCCTTTATCCTTTTCCTTTTGCTACTCAAATGCCTTGAAGTCCACTGTATGAATTTTCTTAGGCGCTGGCCTTTTATCAATCAGTCTAGCCTTCTGGCTTGAGGCAACAGGGGCAGAGGAATATCTGGAGAGCAAGGCCTCAATTTTCGCCACCACATTATTTAATTGGTCAAAGGACCTGATTTCAATTCCGATCATCCTTTCTAGGACTTCTCTTTTCAGATTCTGCTTGTAGATCTACATTCCATCTTCTTGATGGGGCGGCCGCCTGCATCTCATACTGAGATTCTATCATCTTTTAATATATCCAGGGCTATTTCGTCATTTCTCGGTCTGGAAGCATATAGTTCAGCAACAGTCACTTCTCTTTCAACGACATGGAACCTTTTCCTGAACTTGCGCTGCATATCTGGTCAATCACTAATAGACCCAACCGGCAAGTTCGAGTACTATTCAAAAGTAAATCCCGTAAGCGAGGACCTGAAGAACTTCAGCAAGTAGGACTCGTCAATTGCCAGATCACCCATCACATTAATGTAATAGGCTATATGTTCTTTCGACGATCCTTGTTCGTTGAACTTGTCAAACTTTGGCGACTTGTTGATGCCAAGGGGCAATCTTTTAGCGGCATGATGAATAGGGTAGGGTGCCTTCTACACATCGAATGAGGCATAATCATCACCACCTCTATCAGCCTGCTTCACCTCGATCATGTGTTCTACCATCAGTTTATTTACTACTATCGGGTCCACCCACTACAAGAAATTGAGATATAGGGGCAATTTTTTTACATACATTTGTTAAAATTGTCCTAAAAATTATAAATGGAGGCATTTTTTTAACATTGCCCCAAAAAACTCACATATCCGTCCCATTTGGAATCTTACGTAAAAGACATTTTGAAGGTGCCTCTAACTCATGGTTTGCCGTCCTGATGCGACCCGTCTCGACCCGCACGACCCGACCCGACTCAGGCGATGGGCGGGACGTCCAGGTCGTGAGTTGTCACTGGGACGCTTCATTAATTTAATATTTTATTATATATTGGCCAAGAATGAAGAGCCCTGTGATTTGTGCACCGAAATCATAAAACACAATAGCAATAAAATGAAGAAACGCCAATCAGAAATAAACAAGGATGGTAAATGTTTAGAAAATGAACTTGTAGTAATAATTAGCGACAATATTTACTTGGAGGGGGTTGAGAAGGAAGGATAGTCGAAACTTTTGACTACACGCCTCTCCTTTTATTTTTAAATTGAAACCTCTGATTTTAGGATGCTAAAAGGATTCTATCATGCAAAACAAATAATAGACTACACTAACAGATAAGTCAAGTATGCAACAGGTAGAAGTAACTGAGAGGGAAGGGGGATAGTTCGTCAAACTAGGGTGGCGGCCATTATTGTGGCCGTTCGGAGGACTTAGGCAGCCACTGATGTGGTCGCCCTCTATTAGTGAGGAATAATTCCAATGGCGAGCAAATGAGCACCGCACATGAATAGTTCTTGTAGCTTCTGGGCCTCTGTTACATTGTAGAAAGGGAAGGGAAAGGATCCGGGGTCAGATGCTCACGGGTTCACTCTCGATTCTTCTTCGAGCTCTCTCTTTCCGTTCTCCCTTCTTCTCCATCCTGACTCTCAGTCGAACTCTATCTCTATATTGGAGGCTTCCATCCTCATTTCTTAACTTCTAAAGTGGATGGTTCCATGGAGGAGTGTCCCGAAGTGGAGGAGATCGCAAGACGTGAGTTTGACGGGCAGTCATCTTGTATCCCAACTCTCTTGCATCGACTACGAGTGAGTGCTCGTACCCACCTCCATTATACAAGTGAGTCGCTGCCTAGTAGAGCAACACACCTACGTACGCTCATGTGTGAGATCTACCTCGGTTGAGTTGGGTGTGTGCTCCTCCTCCTGGTCGGCCTCTGCACCGACCTCCTCACAGCTCCGACCGTGTTGGGCTGCCCGCTGGCCTCCTGCCTGTCCTCCCCATCATCGGGTCACACCCGGATGATGAGTGACTGTGGGTCGAACTACTGTGAATGACGGGGTTTGCTCCAAATTGCTTGCTGTCTACTTGGTCCGAGGCCACTCCGTAGGTTGTCCTACATCAAAAGAAATATTATTTTTACGTGAACATGATTTGATTTGTTTGCAATGTCATATTCAATATTCAATGATGAGTTGATGACATCGTGGTATATCGAAAGTGGTATGTGATTTACTATTTTTATCATTATAACCCGTGTCATTTGATTTTTCACAAGTTAGACTCACAGATCTTGTTGACTAAAGTAGCATGTGATTTTCTATTTTATATCATATGCGTGCATACCAACTTTTTATTTCAGGTGCAGCCCAATTACTTAAACTTATATATACATAATGAGCCGGACTCATTATGTATCCAACAACTAACTAAAAGCTAAAAGACTTTGCACCAAGTATAGACCTCACAATGGTGAATTTAGCCAAAAGATAAATGGGGCTTGCAATTAAGTAAAGAGAAAATCTCGTAGTTCCTTTATTGAGCCTGAAGCGAACGTTAAAGGACCAAGTAAGGTGGGTTATAACTATAATAACTAAAGTAATAAGGCCAAATAGAAAATGCATAAAGTCCAATTCACATTAACCCATACACATAAGGAAGCCCAGACCATTGTATATAGATACTCAAAAGGCTTTAAACCCATGCACGTACAGAAACCCAAAACCATTGTATAAAGAATAGGCTTTAATCCATACCCATGAAGGCCTCACGATCACATAAAGGAAATGGGCCATATTATTAATAGCCAAACTCTCGTTACGTAACATGCATGGCTTTACGTATTTGATATGGGCCTCTTCTAAACACATGCAACGATCAAAGCATGCATTGGATGTTTAGGGTTGATCAATCCACGGAAAGCGGCTCAACGTAGGGAGTTTTGAGACCCCTTTAGGAAGTTTTAAAACTTCTAGGACTCCTCTTTTTCGTGGGACTCCCTGGTAGGATTCGAAGGTTGGAAAAGCCTATAAATACCCCCATGCAATAGCAGTCTTACTGCAGGTGCTGCTGTGCGTTCGGGCGTCCTCTACGTGGAGGGAGAGCTCTCTGCTTCCTCTTCCTCCTACGAACATGGGCTGCTGTGTTCTTCCCATCATCTAAGTGCTGCTACGGCTATTGCTAGTACGTCTACTTCCGTAGCGGCTGATTCTTCTTCCTCCCGGTGCTGTCACAGCCAACAAGCCGTGACTTCTTCTTCTTCCATCGCCTTTCATGTGCCGCTGTTACCTTGCACGAAGGAGAGTACATGGCTGTCCGTCGTCCCTCTCCCTCCAAACATTAGGTAGGTTTTCTCTACCCAGACGCATACCCTTAATAACATGCGTTAGATGTTAGTCATGTTCACGTCTGCATGGTTTTGTTTCAGTCGATTACATGTTTTATTTTAGTTAATTAATAGCCGCAGCATGCTTGAAAATTTTTATCCATGTAATCAAGAATCTAAAAATCTTAAAGTACACATGACAAGAATCTCCTGATTTTTTTCTTAATTTTCATGCCTTTATAGGGTAATATTAACCAGTTAACAATCAGATTATCTAAATAAAAGAATTATAATAGTTACACGGTGAATCACGGTTTTCACTGTAGCACAATAGTTATAGGTTTTTGCTTTGACGGCCTTTTCGTGGGCGTCGGAAAAATATCAACCTATTTCATCCAAAAAATGATTTTCAAATAATTGTGTAATTTCTTGAATATTTCTCACATGGTCTTTTTTACTCAAAAAGATGATAAAATACATGCAGACTCAAATAATTGTGAGAATGAGATTTGTCCATATTAATGCACAATTTTATTTATTTAATACTCAAAGATGATGAATGTGATGTAACTTATGATATGAAATATATCACTTATCAGAGTACTTTGAGAGGAATGCCTCGACCTCCACCGCAGCATTATTCAGTCGATCAGACGACTTGATTTCAGTGCTGATCATTCTTTCCAGCACCTCTCTTTTCAAGTTCTGCTTGCAAATTTGGATGGCATCCTACTGGTGCGGCGGACGCATGCACCTCATGCTGAGGTTCCTCCACCTTTTGCTATATTCCAGGGCGGACTCATCATTCCTCTGCCCAGTTTCATATAATTCGGCTACCGTCACCTCCCTTTCGGTGATGTGAAACCTTTCTTTGAATTTTCTTTGCATGTCCGGCCAATCAATAATGGACCCGGGCTTCAAGCTTGAGTACCACTCGAAGGCAAGCCTCGTTAGTGTGGACCCAAAGAAGTTCAAAAGGTATGACTCATCAGCAGCTAAGTCGCCCATCACATTAGTATAGTAGGCAATGTGCTCACGTGGAGATCCCTGCCCGTTGAACGTCTCGAACTTCGGAGGCTTAGTGATGTCAAGAGGTAGTCTCCTAGCAGCATGATGAGACGGGTATGGTACTGTGTATACATCAAATGAGGCGGAGTCGCCATCTCTACTTTCCGCCAACTTCATTTCTATCATTTGCTTGACCATGAGCTTGTTCACCACCGCCAGGTCAACTGGGTTTGGGTAGAAGTGAGCTTGTTGCATGTGCGGCATTGCTAGTACGGCCATGTGGGGCGTGGTAGGAGCCCCTTGAAATTGGAGAACTGAGGGCTGCGGTGTAGCCGTAAGTTGTTGTTGCGGGGGAGGCACGTCCCCAGTGTAGTTATGCACCGACTGTGAGGTGATCACCTGCAGTGAGACTTCAAATGCCTGGTCGCTGCCCCCTGATGTTCCAGGCGGGCCTTCACCCTGTGCGGGTGTGGAGAGGTACATATCCCTCTCACTTAATTGCTTCTTTAATGCTTCAATTTTTTGTTGGTACTTATGCAGCAACATCAGCAAGGTTGGGTTACCGATGAAAGGGTTGGGGTGGCTTCTCCTATCCTCGCCAGGTGTTTCTTCAGATGAGGTGGATGGCATGGCACTATCTCCATTAGCTGTAACCACATTAGCAGTTAGAGTTGCCGTGGCCTCTTCTGGACTTGTCGTCTCATTGAGAATTTGCATTGCCTCCCCAGTCGCCCTTTTTCTTCTTGTGAGAGGGCCGGGCCTCTCGGCAATTCTGGTAACTTCTTCAGGCTCTTCAGGCAGGGTCCCATAATGGCTTGTCGTTCCAACCACATGGTAAGTGTAGACTTGGATACTTCAACTTCTTATCCTTACATGCTTGGCCGGTTAACCAGGGAAGGTCAGTCTTTCAAACATCGAGACACTCGATAGAGCTTCTTCACAGCGAGAGTGCCTGTAACATCCCGACTCTGCATCTTCTATTTCAACTGGGTTGGCTGAATATTCTTGATTTTCTTCAGGAGTGGTGATGGCCTGTAACAGCCGCTGCCTTCCCAGGGAAGTATTCCCAGCGCCTCGAAGGTATCTGTGTAGAGCCTGGGTGGCATCTTCTAGCTCATGTTCGAGATAGACTATAGGTTGTAACATCGTTGTTTGTGCCAGGGGCCCACAGGTGGGCTGACCCTTCTTGGCAAACCTACCACTATTGTCCGTATGTAGCGGAGTGTCCATCTGTGGGCTTGGACGAGTGGCTCATGAGGAGCCCCAAGTGGTGTTTCATTCTTCTTTTTTGTTTTGTAGTCTCCACCCCTAGGCTTGTCGGTCCTAGCAGACCGCGACTGAGTTGCCATTGGGGCTCGTGTTGACTTCAACACCCAAGCTTGCTTTGTCTTGCATGGCCTTGGGGCTGGCTCGTTCTTCAGTCGACGGGCCATTCCAGTATGCTTCTTTTATATTCTCCCTAGTGCTTGGAATGAGTTACGCACGAGGATATTTGGCATGATCCGCTTAGGGATCACTTCAGCTCTTCAGCCATTAAGATGGATTCTGATGCCACCGATCAGCACTGATTTGTCGGTGTTAGATATCGGGCCTCTTGAGGTAGAAGCCGCATTCCTCTAGTTCCTTTTTCGGAGGGACGCCGCTTGTTTGTTGGTGAGGTCCGTGTTGAGATGGACATGGTGGACAAAGTAGCCCACGATCTTCACCACCACGTAGTCAGTAGTAGTCGCTAATGATTCATTAGTAGTAGGTTTGATAGCAGAGGTACCCGTGATGGGGACGTGGACTTCGACGGACTTAGGCCCCTCAATCTCCAACAGGTTGACGAAGGCTACTCCTAAGAAGTTGGGGAAGCCTACCATGAGGGGGAAGCTCCCAAACCGCACTGAAACCGCCAGGTAGCCTTCCCTGACGTGGCTTGCGATGACTAGTGGTCCAAATGAAACAGCCATTATAGTCGTCAAAATATAACCTGTAATTGCGAGTGAAATAGTTTAGAATTTCAAGAAGAGGTCGCAGGGCCCCTAATCCCGATGAAGAGATGAAGGGAGGTCTTGTCCCATCAGGCGTGCTAGACTTGTGGATGCACTTTCGGGGGCACTTCATTTTATTCGTTCTTTAGTTCATCTTTTTTTTTATTCGTTTGTTCAATTTATTGAGTGCGAGGGTGTGCCAGTCACTGAGGTGACGATTTGTTCAGACTTTGAGGAAGCCCATGGTGTGCTCGATCTGACCAGTCAGACGATTGTGTGTGTCACGTCGGGACAGAGAACCTGCCGTACTGTAAAGACTACGACATTAATTACATCCCCTCAGAGAGGGAAAAACCCTTGATTAATTACCGAAAAAGGGGGCCCTACTACCTCAGAATCATAATAATGAAAGCGAGAGTAAAAAATCTCAGATTGCGTTCAACAGACCCCGCATCGGGGCGTAAATGTTCATAGATGTGCTTATGTCGGTCACTAAAGGACCATTTCATTTTCGAACAGAAGTCCATATTTGTAGCGCGAGAGACGGTGATAAAACCGTACAAATATCTATCGTTGGTACGTCAAGTTTAATGTGATTGCGGGATTAAATCCCGGTGTAAATATCGGTCACTAACGGACCATTTATTGTTCGGATGAGAGTCCGCATTTGAAGCATCGAAGACGATGAGAAAGCTGTGCGAATGTCTGCCATAGGTACGGCAAGTTTAATGTGGTTGCGGGATTGAATCCCGGTAGAAGCGGGTCAGCTTAATGAACTGTTGGCCCGAGACGGTTTAGGACTGTGACCATGTCGGAGATTCTGAGGCCCACGTCTGATACCACGGGACATCCTTGCTTTCTCTTCATTGTACACAGTCCGGAGGAAGTGAATTGTTAAGTGTATAGCCCGAACTCGCCAACGTGCGCCCTCACACGCGGATCGACCTACGCGGTCAGGTCGCGAGAGTTTCTTGGCTTTTCTCCTTTCTTGCTTGCTTGGCTTCTCTTCTTTCTCCCTTAAGCATTTGATAGTCCTATCGAGTATATCTGGTATCCGGGATCCGGGTCGTCACAGCATTTGCCCATTCTCCCACTGTTTCTGAGACTTTAGTCCTCACTCCCTCTCTTGATTTCCCTCTCCTTCTATAGACCGTTCATGTGATCATCTCGGCACCTTAGTGAGCGAGTTCTAGCCCTCACCTCTCTTCCTTTTCTCCTTATTCGTCTGAGTCTGGTCTAGGCACTGCTCTCTCTTGTCAAGCCATTTCCAATCCTTGCCTCTTATATCCCTCTTTTATCTGCCAAACGATGAGGACAAATCCCATGTTGATCAAGATCGCCTCCGGCAGCTTCTACAATAAAGGTCGTAAGGTAATGTATTTGCATAAGTTTGCATCTTCATTACTTCACACACGGTTTTCAACTTGAAGTGCTTCTTAACATGATTAAGAGTGGTAGTCTAGGCCTTATCCTAAGTTTTTATTTAATTAAATGTCAAAAAGAGTCTTTAGGCTTACTTTTGCAGCACGTTTGGTGATAAAAACCCCGCGCTAGGTGTTCGACATTCCCTCCCCGCTCATTAAGGGTAACCCTTATCTGGGCACTCCACACACTTCACGGGGTCTTTAGCCGTCTCTTTTGGCAAACACCGTTGCTACTTGGGCCATGCTCGAGGGCATTAGGTCTTTTTCTCTTCTCTACTCGGCCGAAATATGAGGGCAGAGGTATCCTGGGCAAGACAACTAACCTACGCACACCCTAACAAGAGGAAGTCCTAAATAAGGGCAGTCTATTAAGACTTTATTCTCAAAGTTTCAAAGCTCAACTGTAATATTTGTCAAGTCCAAAGGACAAATATTGGAAAAAATGAATGAAATGATGAAAAAAAATAGAAGAAAAAATGAAAAAAAATCAAGAAAATTTTTGGCATGGCAAGAGGGCAGTACAATTTTTCCGTGGGACGTTATGAGCCCGGTCGTATACATGTCTCAAAGATAATTAAGGTTCGATGATATGACACAAAGTTTCGATGTAACAGACCGAATCTCAAGGGGTCGTGCTATGGACGGAAGTCAAAACCCATCATCTTCTTAACTCGTATCAAGCTTATCCCCGATTTTCTTCTCTTCTCCTTCCAAGGTCGAGTGTTTCTCAGGTATGACCTTAGTAAGGGCACCGTTAACTAAGGACAGTCAACTATAGGGTGCCACCTTCAAATGAACGCCTTGCTTTGGGCAGTTCTTAGCGAGAGGGGAAGGAACAAAGACCCTTAGCCAGTGGTTTGAATATCCCTTTTGATGTTACAATTGGCAATGCCTAAACCAAAACTAAAAAAAATAAAAAAAATCTGGAGCTGTTTCGGAGGCCCGGAGGCGTTCCGCAGCCTTTTCCACGTGTTTTTCTGATTTTCGTATACGGGTTTCGACAAACCCTGCGGAACTCTGCTGCGGGTGAACCCGGTCGTTCACCCAGGCATGAGTGGTACCGTTGCGACCGGTGCGTTCCGAGGATCGCGAAAACGTGATTTTCTATTTTTTGATATTTTTTTGAAAAATCAAATTTTCTTTCTATTTAAACCTCAACCCTCTCTCTCCCCTCTCATTTCTCACCCTCCATTCTCTCTCTCATTTCTCTCCCGTCTCTCGACCTCTCGGTGCGGGGCGCGCGACCGTGCGGAGCTGGCTGAGGCGGGGACGCGTTGGGGAGATCGGAACGCGAGATGGAGCGGTGGTTTGAGCGTGACGTGGCGCGATCCCTTGGTGGATTCTGAGAATCGACACGGTTCGTGTTTTGACGATTTCGACGTCGTTTAGTCGCTTCGGCGCGCGAGATCTTCGGTGGAGGTAGGGGGACGGTTCCCTAGTGCGCGTACTTTATTTTCCCACAGTTTTATGCTTTACGATGTAAGAACGAGCGAGTTTTGGCCGGTTGTAATTTTTCAAGGTTCGTAGGCTTCGCCGAAAAACGGTGACGGTTTTGTGATCGGTTAGTGTCAATGGACTCCCTGGAACGTCGGCATTCCATAGTTACTGATTTCGTCTCGATTGGCGATCTCGTTTGACCATTAGGAGCCCGAGAAGTCTGGATGCTCCATTTGGGTTGATTTGGTAAAATCGTCCGTTTCTCGCCATTTCTCAGCCGATCTGGCTCCAAATCGAGTCTATGGGTTTCCCTGTGCGATTGTGGTTGTATTCCCTTCGTTTCGGCACGAATGGGGTGTGGGAAGGCCAAGATCGGATCAACCCCACGGGTGGTTCACCGTGAGGATGGACGGTCGAACCAGGTACTATCCATCCCCATGGGCGACCAGCCACAGACCGTTTATCTCTCGTTGGTTTTGGGGTTGAGCGGTCTGTCGTGCGACCGCTCAAGGTGGTATAGCCAGTGAGGATCCCCCCATCTTCCCCTGTGTGGCCAGCTTCCAGCCGCCTATGTTTTCCATTGGGACGTGCGGCCAGGTCCTGACCGCATATCCCTGTTGACCCTAGGTCAACATTTGTGTGTCAGTGGGGTTGGGCAGCTTGGTCAAAGTTGCATTGACCGGCACAGTAGTAGGTCGGTTGGCTTGTGCGGCCGACCCTTAGCCACATAATACCTTGGGCGGCCGAGCCCTGACCGTCCTTCCTACCCTTGGGTTAGTCCGATTAGAGCCTTGTGCGGCCCATCCCTGAAAACAGGGTCAGTGAGCAGACTCTGAAGGAAACCCTGCAGAGGCAAGTTCACACTTACAAAGGCCTTCTCCACCAAGTTCAGAGAGCTAGCCAACAAAGGGGCCTTCAAGACCGGTTCAGGTGGCTTGGAATCCCCAGATATGCCCTTATCGAAAGCTGTCTCATGGGAAGAGTAGTTATAGTCCACCTTCTCACCCGACAAAGACTCGGTTGGGGTAGGCACTTCCTTCACTGGCGAAGAAGCCTCCGCCTCGAGGTCGACGATCGGCACATCCTCGCAAGGGCTCAACGAAGGTGATGTGCTAGACCTTAGCTTCTTCCTCGCATGCGTGCGTGTCATCGGGAGGTGCAAACGGCCCCCCAACGGTCCGATAACTGCTACACCGACATCTGCCACACAGGAGTAGAGGGGGACTATGTCAGGGCTAGTGGGTTCCTGAAAGATGAAGGAGATCAATTGAATTGGCAAAGACGCCTGCCCCCTCTGACTTCTACAGCAAGAGGTGGCTCATGGATGGTCTCCTTGACGGGCGGCACAGCCCCAAAGACTACGGCTTCACCCACATCGGGAATGGGCATAGGTGCCGATTCTTCCACGGTGGCTGAAACAAGGGAAAGGATTCATGTGTGTAAGGGCCTGGTTTCGGGAGGAAATTAAATCCTGAAGAACACCGATATCTAAAGAGTCTAACCTGCGGGTTGGCTCGGCTTGGCCCGAGTAGCTCCAAACTCCTTGAAGGACGGAATTTGGGGTACCGGAGGGGCTGTCGCTGAAGCCGAAGCCGCCTCTACTTTTCTTCACTCTGCTTCTTGCCACCTAGCCACCTTGGCGGCAGCCAACACCTTCTTCACAGGCGACCGCATTGGGGGCTTCCCTTCAGCCTTGGGCGGAGGAGTCAGAGTAGGGATCGGCGCTGTCACGACCACGGCCTCACCCGCGTTGGGGCTGGGTACGAAAGTTGGTTCCTCCATGGCAGCTGAAAGAAGAGACACATGTGAGCTAGGGCCTCGTCCCAAAATGAAGGTAAGTTCTGAAGGACACCGGTAGCTGAGGAGCCTAACCTACTGATTGGCTCGGTTCGACTTGAGTAGCTGCGAACTCCTCGAAAGATGGGACCGAGGGCACTGGGAGAATGGTCATCGGAGCTTTGGCAACCTCTGTCTTTTATCGCTTTGCCTCCCGCTGTCCGGCCACCTTGGCAGCGTCCAATGCCTTCTTCACCGAACACTTCGCCCTTGACCTCTTTGCGACTTTGGGCAGGGGAGTCATCGTTGGAGTTGGTGGAGCCGCCTCGAAGTAAGGAGGCTTCTGAACGAGCCAGAGCATACGCGATATAATTTTGTAGATAATGACCACCCTATACCTACGTGACTGTGTCGTAGGTATTGACCACCCTATACCTACGAAATTTTATCGCGTAAGTAAAGGTTTACCTACGCAGTTTTTACCAATGACACTGCTCTGCAGGGAGTGTTGTAGGTAAAGATTTTACCTATGATTTTTTGAGCCTTTACCTACCATATTCATCATAAGTAAAAACCAATTTTCCTGTAGTGAGGAAGTGTGCAAATCGGATGCACGTAGAAGACTTGGATCAACACAGATGGTCAAGACCTGTCTGGGGTACCGGGGAAGGGACTGTGAAGTTAATATTGCCCTTAAGGGCATTAATCCATTATGAGGATCAAGACAAGACACTGCAACTAGCTTCACAAGCTAGGGGCTAGAATAAGGTCCGAGAACAGGCTCTCATCCGATAGACTAGGAGGGACAGAGCCAAAGACCCAGTCCACTGTAACTGGCTGGGCTCGAGATCTACACCCCTCTCGTGATGTAGCGTGCTTAATAGAATCACAGTAAGACTATGGAGATCAAGATTGAAACAAAATATGTAAAGACAAGTCCATTTGAACACTGAAAGCTTACTTTCATTCATTTCATGGCATAAAAAGATACATCATTCCACGACCAATTTGTCTGGGGAGCGATCGAACAGTGGAAAACAAAAAAAAAAGATAGCATACATATCCGAGTAAGAAAGAAAAGAAAAAAGGGGGGAGGGAGGAGCATTGACCCCCTTCCCTCCCCGAGGACAACACCTCTTCTTTCTTCCTTTTTCCCTCTCTTCTTCTCCTTTGCACTAGAGTGATTGAAGAACGCTCTGGAATTCGGCCGTCGGGAGCTTTGAGCAACTAAGGGGGCCGGCGTTCTCCTCGGGGCAGCACAACCTTTTATAGAGGCAGTGTGAGGGTCGAGGCATGGATAAGGAATCTCCCATGATTGGAGATCATTTGCCCACATGTCCTCGTACGGGCTGCACGACCTTCTGGATAAGGCCAAAGTTCTACCATGCTTCCAATGTGAAGCACCATGCTTGATGCTGTCGGATGATAGTCTGCTGGGCCGGTTATGGGTGCTCTTGTCATTTAATCCCGTGAGCTACCGGATACACGCGTTAGCTACCATTCAAAGGTACTTCTACTTGTTAAATGGGCAAAGAGACCCTGCCATTTATGGCTGGCCCTACTGAATAAGCAGATACCCTACTGGTTATGGCATCCCTACCGGTTAAATCGTGGAGAGGTCTACCGCTTAAGTGCTCGCGCGGAGCTCTTCTAGATAAATGTGCTCGCGGGGGGACATTCTTAATAAATAACAACAGTAGTCCACAACTAGTGCAGAGACAGAAAGAAAAGTATAGCTACACGGGACATACCCCGATACTCACCACTGGCAACTAACGCTGGGCACCAGAACCACGCTGAGCCTCAGGTGCACTCCTCTGAAGCCGTGTCTCGCCTGAAACACGGTGAAAACACGTAGGGAATGAGTCTTAAAACAAAACTCAGTAGGGATCACTCGAACCCCACCTCGCCAACACGGGAAAACCACTACGCTAGCAGCTAAGCGAGTACTACAAGGTAAAGCCCTGCAACTACAACATTGGTCTCACGGTGTAAAAACCAGTCACACATGCCACGGTGAAACACCCGGAACTCACCGGTCAACACGACCAAAACTCAGGGTCAAGGTCACTGAAACTGACAGTCTGTCACTCCCTGTCCAGAACAGAAGTACCTCCCACTAGAAGAACAACCAGATGCATCCACTGACGTCTTATACCATGCCACAAGTGTCTAGCTACCACGCCCCAGGCGCGAGACTCAGACACACCCAAGTAACCATAAAGCGAGTGACTAGCTGGGGTCGCGCTCGTCGACACGTGTCCAACTGCCCCCAACCACGTGTGCATACACAGACCGTACGCACTAGGTCTGGCCTCTAACTATTTTTCCCCTCAGTCGGACTCTGGCTGCTACACGTGGGGCTCGACAGAAACCAATCTAAAAATCATCCTTAGGGTAGCCCCTCCACCACCCCCTGGTGGGCTAGTACATGCATACCAAAGGCTACGACTAGTGGAGTGTCTCTAAAGGAGTAGACTCTCAAGCTACGAAAAATAACGTCCAAACCCGACGAAGTATGAGGACCGTCCCACGTACCAGCACTGTCGCACGATGACCACAGTCGGAGAAGAAACGGGGCTACAACCCACCCGGTGCAGCCCAGAGCCTGGCGGTCCTACCCAAAAGTGCCACAGGCTCTGACGGTCTACCGCTGGGTTGTCACAGCGATCTGACGGCCCAACACAGGGGCGTTAGGCCAACGGTGTAAAACTCACTGCGACGCACCAACCCTAGTGCGTCATAGTCCCTGATGCACCTAACCCAGTGCGTCAGGAGATGAGTGGAAACGAGCTGTGACGCACACTGCTCGGGGCATCACAGTCTCTGACGGACCACTTTTGGTGCATCAGGAGACAGGATGAAATCAGCTGTGACGCACACCCCTTGGGGCGTCACAGCCTCTAATGGTCCTACCTAGGAGTGTTAAGGTGATGGGCAGCGTCAGCTCTGACGCTCCCTCACTGGGGCATCACAAGGCTCTGACGCCCCACCCTGGGTGCGTCAAAATTCACCGGACGAAATCTAGATCCGCACCACTAAGGATCAGCTAAAATTACGTGTGTTACAGTCCCTCCCCCTTAAAAGAAATTTCATCTTTGAAATTAGATGAAAAGACAAGGAGGAGCATGACAGCACGACACACCTTACCGACATAAAAGACAACTGAATGAAACAGAAACAGATACCTTGGAAATAGAAGGTTGACTTTTCACGTGGCATGAAATAGACTCGCTTGAGACTACAGTCAACCATGGCCCCATAAAGTTCCAGCCAATCCATGCCTAGAATCGCGTCGTACTCGACCAACTGTAATGCGTAAAGCCTCGCTGGCAGTTTTCGACCACTAACTAGAATCGAAGAATTTTTCAGGCATAGAGCAGTGGACATGTAATCGCCCGATGACAACTCCACAAGCATTTCACAGGAAACTTCATTCATCGGCCCTTCAACACAAGTAATAAAATCCTCAGAGACAAAAGAATGGGTCGCACCTGAATCGAAAAGAACATGAGCTGAACGACCATGAATCAAAATCGTACCTTCGATCAGATTTGATGCCAACGCCTCCGCACGAGTGATGTGGGTAACCCTGGCTCTCGACAGATGGCTAGCTGTAGACGACTGCTGGGAAGGAGCGAGAATTGGTAGGTAAAACAGTTGTGGTTGAGGCGACGGAGGAAGACGAAACTGTGACTGCTGCGACTGAGAAGTCTACAAGAACTGCACCGTCTACGGTCTCAACAGACAATTTTGGGAGATGTGCCCTGGCTGATCATAGTGATAGCAGACAATCGGTAGAGAACACGGCACACTCGGATGACTGCCACCACACTTGGAACACAACCTCGACTGAGAAGTAGAAAAATCCTAACGCGGTCGAACAGAAGAAAGGGACTGCTGACTCGGATCAGAAAATACTAACTGATCGAGCCTCTTGTTCTTGGATTTCTTAAATCAGAATCCCTTGCCTTGAGATTGCAGGAAGGAAGTACCATCGGCAGTAGAGAAAGCGGGAGAAGCTCCCAGAACAGACGACTGGTGGAGCGGCTGCTGCTACACGGCCAGCTGAACCATCCTAGTATGAGGAAGTCCTCCAATTCTCGCCAACTCTAACTCTAGCGCAACGGCAGCTTGGTGTGCAGAATCTAACTCAGCTACACGGGTAGCGAACAATGACAAGCTCAACTCTGCTTTTAGTCCGCGCAGAAACTGCTGAGTCCTCATGGTCTCATCAGCAAAGATGTGGGGCACATACCGGCCCAACTCAATGAACTTGTCATGGTATTGCAGCACTGACATCTCGCCCTGCGTCAGCTCCAGAAACTGGATGATCAACGATAGTACCTTCATGGCTAGGTGTTGGTGAAGGAAGATCGCTCTTGGCCGAGATTATGGGTACTTCAGTACCTCCAACCCCCTCAGGGCCACTGGCAGTTGCAACTTCTTCCATGGCCAGAGCAGAAGGGGCCGCTGGGTCTAAGAGAATAAAATAAATAAACAAAGGGCTGGTCCATGTCTAAATAGGAGCGGATCAAGAGTAGTATACCTATTGAAGAAGACGGCTGCTCTTACGCCGCCTCAAACTTCTCAAAGGAGGGAACCGCCGGTAATGGGGCACTAGGTTTTGCCACCGCCTACGCCTCCTGCTTGGAAACCTCTGCTCGAGCCTTCTTAGCTCGAGAAACGGCCTCCTTTACCCGAGATCTCTTATGTTTTTGAGACCCTCGAGAAGGCAATGGCGTAGTGGTCGGAGCTACAACCGGGGTTTCAAAGTGACTAGGCTTCTGCGCCTTAGAAATTAGCCTCTGGTATTCCAAAGTTGTCTTGGAATCTGGGAAATTTGTAGAAGAAATATGGGCACCCAGTGGTCAGACACGTATATGTGCCGAAAAAAAAAGGGGGTGAGGGGAATGAGCAAAATGGGACAAAATATACCTGGTGGACCAGAATACAATGAGGAGAGAGTCCAATAATACAAGGAAGGCTCTTTGTCCCTGGACGCACCTCCCGAACTAGCCAACAAATATCACCAATAGTGGCATAATGTTCAGCCAGAAATGCCAGATCTTCATGGCCATGAGCTGATTGACTGTAATACAAACTGAGATGGTCAATTCCCCATCCATCGGCATATTTGAAGGCTACAAACAAAGGCCTCTCCAATATCGTCTCGGCCTTATCAGTCAGGGAAAGGCCGTGAATGCGCAACAAAGTGAATAGCCAAGAGGTCTGAGCATATAAAGTCGGCTGCCGATCTTCCTTCCACACAAAAGTCCTGTTAGGACATAAACGATCAATTTTTGGATGCCACAAAGCAGGAGTTGTGATGGACTCCTCTACCAGCAATGGAAACTATTGCAGAGATACCCTGCCACTGCCAACTCGGCATAAGCCCCGAAGGGTCTCCATGAATTCATCCTTATTAATCTCTAGAAGCATAGGCCGCGGCTTAGATGTTTGCTACTTTATGGATTTCCAGGAAGCTAAATAAGGTTGCACTTCAGACTCCTTTCAGAATTTCAATCTCCGCAGATGGTGAGGGTCTATCTCAAATACTAGAGAAGGCTGGGAGTTCAAGAATTTACGCTCTACGGAATCCCAGCAATCATTCTGAGAAAGCCTGTAGAAGGCAGTATGGGCATTCCACCACTCCAAAATTTACGAGACGAAACCTAGATCCGCAGCATTAAGGATCTACTAAACTACGGGTGTTACAATGAGGCTCTCCTAGTAGGATTGAAGTAAGCCTTCCTCATGGGTGCCTGCCATTTGAAATTTATAGGAGACTCTCAGCTCGTTCTGTGGCAAGTTTTGTCCACTTACCGCACCTGTGACCCGAAGCTCCAGCCATATCAAGATTTGGTCACGCTATTGGCTAGGCAATTCCGCAAGCTGATCTATATCCATACCCCTTGATCTCAAAACATTCTCGTTGATGCACTAGTGTCACTCACTTCCTCTTTATCTTTCCCTCTTAGTCAGAGCACTGAGACCATCGTCGTTCAGAGATTGGACGCACCCTCTCTTCAGGATCCTTGGTATGCCAGCCTTAGGAAAATTATAGATGCGAAGGCTGAGAAGGAAGATATGAAGGAAGTATCTTTAATAGAATTGGAAGAAATCTTGGAGGAAGAAGAATTGCCCTAGTATCATGAAATCGAGCTGTACTGCAGAGATGGATCATTCCCAAAAGGGGAAGATGCCGAACAGTACAAGGCTATTAGAAGAATCGCCTCGAAGTACACTATCATTGCTGGAGAACTCTATAGGCGCACTCTCAATAGAATGCTCATGAGATGCTTAGATGACAATGAACCTTGGAAGATGGCAGAAGCGGCCCATTCGAGTGAGTGTGGAGGTCATGTTAATGGCTAGGCTCTAGCAAAGAAAATCCTTAGGCAGGGTTATTATTAGCCCACTCTAGAGGAAGATTGCTCCCTCTATGTACAGAGGTGTCTTAAGTGTCAACTCCATGCTGACAAAATCCATGCTCCTGCTGCATCTCTTCACCATCTTTCTGCTCCGTGGCCATTCTCCATGTGGGCTTTCGACGCTATCGGCCCGCTTGGTGATCCTAATTCTCAGACCAGATAGAAATCTTTCATCCTTATTGCCACTGAGTACTTCACCAAGTGGGCTAAAGCTGAAGCATACGCGGAGATCAAAGCCACCACGGTGTGCCGCTTCATCATGAGGAACATTATTTCACAGTTCGGAGTGCCAAGTAGCATCGTCACCGACAACGGACCCCAGTTCATCTCTCAAGAGCTCCAGGACCTGTGTAAGAAGTTTAATATTTCATTGCATCATTCATCTGCATATTATCTTCAAGATAATGGCCAAGCCGAAGCCACTAATAAAACCCTTCCCAGAATCATAAAGAAAACATTCGAATCTCACAAATTCTCTGATTGGCCTAAAAGATTAGTGGAAGCTCTATGGGCTTACCGCACCTTTGTCCGTACTCCTACGGGG
>JANBPO010005124.1:0-18193 GCA_024336825.1 Amorphophallus titanum | reverse complement strand
GCAGATTGCAGCTGATCAAATAAATCATCGATCCTTGGCAGCGGGTATTTATTCTTGACTGTAACCTGATTCAACAACCTATAATCGATACAAAGCCGCAGGCTCCCAACTTTCTTCTTTAAAAACAGAACTGGAGCACTCTAGGGAGAAAAACTGAGCCTGATATAGTCTTTTTCAAGCAACTCAAGCAATTGTGCTTGCAATTCTTTCAATTCAGCTAGAGCCATATGGTACAGTGCCTTAGCAAGAGGTGCTATACCTGGAATCAACTCAATCACCATTTCTATCTCTCGCTCTGGAGGTAAGCTTGGTAACTCATCAGGGAAGACGTCGAAAAACTCAGAAACTACTGGTATACCACTAACATCTTGCCGTGGTGCCTCAAGAGCAACCACTGAAGCTAAGAATCCCTGACACCCTGCATTAAACAATCTACAGGCTCGAATAGCAGAAATAATTAAACGAGAGGAGAGAGATCGAATACCTTGAAAATAAAATGTTGATTTCTCAGGTGGCTGAAAATAGCCCTTCCTAGATCTGCAATTAACAAAAGCGCCATATTGCTCTAGCCAATCCATACCTAGAATAACATCATAGTCTGCCAACAGTAAAGCATAAAGTCTCGCCGGCAGCTGCCGATCACTAATCACAACATGTGAGTCTTCGAGACACAACGGGGTCACCATGAAATCCCCCGATGGTAGTTCAAAAATTAAATCGCATACCACTTCAATCATGGGCCCCTCGATACATGCAATGAATGTCTCAGAAATGAAGGAGTGAGAAGCACCTGAATCAAATAAAACACGGGCTGCACAACTAATGGTACCACCCGTGGGTAGGTGAACGACCCGGTTCACCCGCTGCAGGGTTCCGTAGACTTTCTAAATCACACACGCGGCAATCAAAAAACACGCGAAAAAATCCGTGAAACACGTTCCGGACCTCCGAATCGTGCCCGAATCGCATGGGTGTCCAAACACAAAAGATGTCCAGAAGAAAATTCTAGGCATAATGGGAACGGACCAACCAAGGGGCGTCACAGTCAAGTGGTGGTCTATCGTGAGACTGTTAGGCTCACAAACGCCAAAGCTCAAAACAAAGGGAGTCCAACGCACCTGCCTAGGCACGTTACACACTGTGACGGTCACTGGAACGACCACCACAGCGTCCCGACGGTGAAACGGCGAACTCAACACAAAAATTACTACCACGCCCCCATACCTCCACAGGAGATGGGGAAAGCACGGGGGAAACCCCAAAACCACCCCTAGCATGCATCTATGGCCATGGATCGGCCAAAAACACGGTAAAACGACAGATCATTAATTTTGAGACACGACTGGGTCTTCTATTTTTATGGAGCCCGTGTGAGAAGGGCGCGTGGAGAACACATTTTCCGCCTAAGCTTTTCATCCAGATCTGAAGTTCTAGGGCCACATGGCAGCGTCTGAACTTAATAGCTTTCCATGTGCCACGAGCATAGCTCACCTTTCACTCTTGGATTACGTGCCTTCCTTAAGGTCAACGAACACTCGTTCTGTCAACATGTAAGACATTTAGTCAGTATATAACAATCCAACAGATAAAGAGGTTGCATGGACTTAATAGAGCTTTAGAACAAAGATGCACAGACTCAAATTAACAACCTGCATTGAATGCACAGTCCTTTGTGCACTCAATGTAAAGTATGCACTGACTTACACATGTCATATGCCAGACCATGCACAGACGTTTATGCACTATATGTGAAGCATGCACAGACTTCATTTTGTGCACAACAGGCAAATGCATAGGCTTCACTTTATGCAAACCAAGCAATTGCACAAACTACGTTCAGCCTAACGCATGATTCCACATACTCTAGTATGTGTGACTGAAAGTTTGCACTGACTTTATTTATGCCATAGACCTAGTTTGCACGGACCTTGCATGTGTAGGAATAAAAGATGCACAGACCTACATTGCTGTGTTACTATGAATTGCACAGACTTCATATGCCATAGCCCAAACTTGCACAAACTTAGCAAAGCAAGCGGCAAGACTTGCACCGACTTACTGTGTAACCTACACACAAGTATGAAAGGCATGCACGGACTTAATGTTCCCAAGGCACAGTATGCATTGACTTATTTGCGTGCAGCACCAAAGATTGCACAGACCTAATAAATGCATAGATAGAAGCTGCAATGACAATGTGTCCCTTGGACTAAGATATGCACAGACTTAGTTTTACCATAAGACAACAAATGCACAGACCTATGAGACACTTAACGGAAATTTGCATGGACCCTGTGAGCATATGCAAGGACTTCGAATGTGCATGATACTGAATATCCACAAACCTTTAGTGTGCACAAAAAGAACTATGCACAGACTTGGTTCGCTTGAGATGCAACATATGCACTGACTTATTTCTGAGTGACTAGGTTTGCACAGACTCTATAACATGCACATGTCAACAGAACATTTAAGTGTAAGAGTACAAACCTTATTTATGCGGTGCAAATATTATTTATGTGATTATCTGACATATAAGATGTATCAAAATACACATCATCATCTGGTCAAGATACAGCCAACAAAGTCAACTCTACTATTTCTAATACTGTTGCCAATCAATCAAATCACATTCAGCACATACAGCACACGTGTGCGGCAGCCAGCACAACTGCGCAAGTAGTATGTCTCACTGAGATGGCAGGCCGCTTCATGGAAGATGTGACATGAGTACAGACGACGAGGTCGGTAACGAGGAATCACTGCCTGACGTTTCCAATTCTCCCACATGACCAGTCCTTGAAAAGTCAGCAAGAAGATGCGACGTGACTACAGACGATGAGGTCCGTATCGAGGAACCATTGCCTGACGTTTCCAATTCTCCCACATGATCATGCGACGTGACTATGGATGACGAGGTCGATATCGAGGAACCATTGCCTGATGTTTCCAGTTCTCCCACATGATCAGTCGTTGAAAAGTTAGCAAGAAGATGCGGCGTGACTACGGACGATGAGGTTGGTATCAAGGAACCACTGCCCGACGTTTCCAATTCTCCCACATGATCAGTTGTTGAAAAGTCAGCAAAATCGGTGGGAAAGGAAGATGCACCTGCTTATGTACGAGAGCGCGTGTGCAGTAGCCAGCACAACTACGCAAGCAGTATGCCTTACCGAGATGGCGAGGCCGCTTCATGGAAGATGCGACGTGACTATAGACGACGAGGTCGGTATCGAGGAACCACTGCCTGATGTTTCTAATTCTCCCACATGATCAGTCGTTGAAAAGTCAACAAGTATGCCTCACCGAGATGGTGAGGCCGCTTCATGGAAGATGCGACGTGACTATAGACAACGAGGTCGGTATCGAGGAACCATTGCCTAGGAAAGGAAGATGCACCTGCTTACGTACGAGAGCGCATGCGCGGCAGCCAGCACAACTGCGCAAGCAGTATGCCTCGTTGAGATGACGAGACCGCTTCATGGAAGATGTGACATGAGTACGGACGACGAGGTCGATAACGAGGAACCACTGCCCGACGTTTCCAATTCTCCCACATGACCAGTAGTTGAAAAGTCAACAAGAAGATGTGACGTGACTACGGATGATGAGGTCGGTATCGAGGAACCATTGCCTGACGTTTCCAATTCTCCCACATGATCATGCGGCGTGACTACGGATGACGAGGTCGATATCGAGGAACCATTGCCTGACGTTTCCAATTCTCCCACATGATCAGTTGTTGAAAAGTCAACAAGAAGATGCGACGTGACTACGGACGATGAGGTAAGTATCGAGGAACCACTGCTTGACATTTCCAATTCTCCCACATGATCAGTCGTTGAAAAGTCAGCAAGTATACCTCACCGAGATAGCGAGGCCACTTCATGGAAGATGAAGTATGCCCATTGTCTGGGTAATAGTACTGAGGGCACGCTTATCGAGGTGACATCGTGGCGGTGTATGATTATCGCATGGACATTGATATGCATGGACGCAGAAGATTATGGAGTAAATAAACATATGAAAACTTATAGTGTAGGCCATCATCAAAATCACAGAGGATGCAACATACATAATGCGTCTCCCCCCATCCGTTAAACTTACCCGAACGCTTATGTGAACACAAGCACACAGACATGCAGACCAAAACGCACCACCACTGGGGCGTTATGTTCAGTAAAACGCACCTACCCCTGTGCGTTATACTCAATTGAACAATGCAGTGCAACCAGAAACACAGAGCATAACGCGCCAAGCATGGGGCATTATGCTGAGTATAACGCGCCTCCCATGGCCCGTTATACTCGCCCGAACTACCATTAAAACCACAGGAAACATAACGCACCCAGGCTGGTGCGTTATGTGACTATAATGCACGGGTCTAGGCCCGTTAAAGTCACCCAAATGCACAAAACCCCAGAAAATCCACAGTTTTAACGTAATGATATAACGCACCGAATCCAGGGCGTTATATGACTATAACGAATCTACCCTACACCGTTATGCTAACCGCCTTACTAGGTCAACGGTCAAATGATCGGTCAATGATCAAATGACAGACCTAGAGGAGTCCGCCACAAGGAATATAACGCACCTGGGCAGGCACGTTAAGGGACTATAACGCACCAAGGGTGGCACGTTATATCGACTGGGTTTCGCGACTCCGGAGTTTGGAACCGAAACCCCCTCCCGATCGACTGAAATCGACGGGGGACGCGGGGAAACACGTTTTAACACTACCCTACCATGCCATACGAACACTTAATACTTAATCATGTCACTAGAATTAAAAGACGATGCCTATGAGAATCAATTTTATTAAAAAGGAACTAAATTACGCGAACATAGATTTATGCACGAAAAATGAGGAAGTGGGCATCAGACCACGGCGCATGTGGTACCGGCGGTGTCCTAACGAGATAGGGAATCCATCCCCCCACCTGGATTGCGACGAAAACCACGACTCGATGTCGATCCGGCGAGAGGGCGATGCGGTGCCTCCCGACCCGACTCGACTCCACGCTCTGCGGATCGAGGGAAGAAGGCGTCCACGTGATCCTCGCGATACGACCTTCCCAATGGTGCCTTCCACGCCTCGATCAGTGGCCGACTGGACTAAAATTGAGTGAGGAGAGGAAAAACTCAAAAATTAGGCCTAAAATCTCCCAAATAGGGTTTTGCCGAAAAATGATAAAAATGTCTGCCATCGGCGACGCATGAGGCGCCAAAATGCTCCTGGCGAGACGAGGAACTCATTCCCCTACCTCGATCGGGACGAAGCCCGCAAAATGGTAACGGACTGGAAGCACCCCATTACACACAATAACGGACTAAGGAAGGACCGCTATGCTTCACAGAGCTCAGGAAACTCCACAGGGATACGGGACTATAACGCACCAGGGAAGGTGTGCCATAGGACTATAACGCACTGGATCAAGAGCGTTAAAGTCAACAGGCACATAACACCAATGACGGGGGATATAACGGACCAAGGGTGGGGCGTTATAACGGACATAACACACCTCTCATGAGCTGTTATGCCCACCAGAACGTTCAAAAATTCACAGGAAACCACGGAATATAACGCACCATTAGTGGGGCGTCATATGAGTTTAACGCATAGGGGTAGGGGCGTTAAAGGCAACGGACTTTTAACTCAATACAAAGGACTATAACGCACCAGGCAAGGGGCGTTAAAGCCACCCGAACATGAAAATCCATAGGAAACTCAGACACGGACCACATAACGCACTAGTAGGGGTGCGTTAAAGGACCATAACGTACCAGGGCGGGCGCGTTATGTCACGTGGGTTTCGCGACTCAGGAGTTCGAAATCGGAAACCCCTCCCGATCGATCGGAATCGACGGGGGACACGGCGGAATACAAAACCTACTGAACCTGCCAACCCATACCGATCATACAATCTTAAGCATGTCACTAGAAATGAAATACGATGCCCGTGGAATTGATTTCAACAGTTAAAAGACAATTTAATGCCTAAAAGATTAAAAATGCACTGAACAGGAATATGCACGAGATACGAGGTAAAGGGTGTCGGACCACGACGCAAGTGGTACTGGCGGTGTCCTAACGCGATAAGGTATCCATCCCCCTACCTGGATGACGGTGAAAACGACGATACGATGGCAAACCGGCGAGTGGGCGACGAGGCGCTTCCCGGCCCGGCTCGACTCCACGTTTCGCGAATCGAGGAACGATGGGCGTCAACGTGATCCTCGTGACACGACCAATCCAACAATACCTCTCCGGCTACGATCAACAGCTGTCTGGACCAGGAAATGAGAGAGGCACGTAAATTGAGAGTAAATCTCAAAATCTCTCAAAAGAAGAATTACACAGAAATCGAGGAAGATGGTGATGGATGGTGACGCAGAGGATGTCAATGGATTCCTAGCGAGATGAGGAGTCCGATCCCCTACGTTTTACGCGATGAAGATCGCGAATCGGTGCCGATCGGGCGACGGGGGCCACGCCATCTTCTTGCTCGCATGTGTCTCCACGCTTCACGATCCGAGGAAAGAAGGGTACTAGCGCGATCCTCGCGTCGAGCCCGTCCCGTCGGTACCTCCCACGCGTCGACCGGGATCCGTTTGGACTTCGTGTGGCAAAATCTGGACATGTTGCGCCAGCTAGTGGAGTCTCAGCCAGGGCTGACTTATCCGCAACTGAAGGGAATAGCTAATCGCTTCATGACTGGGTTGCAAGCGATGGGTTGCCCTTTAGAGACGTGGGCTCAGAGTGTCTTGCTACTGCTGAAGTTTGTACATCGCCGGGACTTCCTGACGCGGGTCATGAATGACACACTAGCTGCTTTCAAGTTGCAGAGAGCGGAGTGCAAGTCCGAGCTGGGGAAAACAAGTTCTACCCTTCGGGAGCGTCAAGGCCAGCTGGAGACTCTGACTGATCGGGAGCAATTTATATATGACAGGATACGCGCACTTGAAGCGGAGCTAAATGATCTCCGGGCTAAGTTACCGCGGGTAAAGATCGCCCGGCCACAATTTGCTGAAGAGGTAGCTCTGCTGGAGGGACAAGTGGCACCTCTTCAGGTCGAATCCATCCGGCTCCAGGAGGAGGAGGCTCGCCTGCATGAACTAGGATCTACTTCATATGTAGGCCTCTTGGGCAGTAATGAAATATATTCTCAAATATCTCAAGGGTACATTAAATCATTATTTTTGCTTTGATAGTTTTAAGTCAAAGATAAAAGGATTTGTAAATGTAGACATGACAAGAGATCTGTACTCTACAAAGTTCATATCTAATTATGTGTTTACTTTTGTAAGAGAAGTTGTTTCATGACAATCCATATTGCTTTGTCTACAACAGAAGTAGAATATATTGTAGTTAATAGGCATGTAAAGAGATGTTATAGATGAAAAAATTTCTCCATGACATTGGCCTCAATCAGAAAGCTTATATGTTGTACTATGATAGCTAAGGTGCTATACACTTAGAAAAGAATTCAACTTATCAATTAAGAACAAAACACATTGATATTTGATATCATTGGATGCAAGATGTTCTTGAAAAGAAGTTGATAAGTTGGAGAAGATTCACACAGATAAAAATCCATTAGTCATGATGATCAAGGCCATACCAATAGAAAAATAAAACAGATGTAGGAGTTTGGTAGGGAACGTTAGTGTTGGGCAAGAGTCCCTATGGCAAAGCAGACTCCCTCTCATGAGTAGGGTTAACAATGGGTCGGGTCGGCCCTACAGACCCACAGGCATAACTTGATTTCGGGGTAGGACGAAAGGCCTTTTTTGGCCCGTAAATTTTTAGTCGAGCCTAAAAGTCTGGTCCGACTAGGCCCACGGGTCGGGCTCCTATTTTGAGTTCGGCATGCGGGCCAGTCCTACCACTTTTCTTTTTTCTCTCCCTTCAAATTTTAAAAAATGTTTAGTTAAAATTATCCCCAGCTGTATTGCAGAGCTGAGGCTCTGGACGGGTTAAGTTGTAGTTCCCCAACAGAAATCCACACTCAGGTTAGAGTGTGGGGTGGACGTAGGCTTGCTGGTTGCAAACCGAACCACCTAAAAGTCTTTGTCTCTAGTGTGTTTGTTGTCCAATTGATCTAATTCCCTGTTAGATTGTTTAAGTCCACATTTGGATCCATTCACCCCCCTCTGGATCCACTCTCTACTGGTAGATCATGTCAGTCCAGCACACAACAGATGTCCTGCCGATTGCAGCGTAGGTGGACTTAGATTCATTTCATTTAGCCACCATTGCAGCATTTCGATCTCCTGCTGCTTCAGGTACAGTAGTGCAACCATGGCCTGGTCTTGGCAGGAGGGGCTGGGAGTGCTATCTTTCGACTCCGATTTGACTGGGGTGAGTGGCATCTCGTCATTGTTGCTAGACACGTATAGTTTCTTTGGGATGAACTCCCAAGGTTTTATGCCTTCGAGCCAAGGAGGAATGTGGTATTGAGCCCCCTTATTGGCTGGCGGGTGTCTTGATATTCTCCCGGACCCGGCAACATGGTGGGAGGCAGAAGCTTTAGCCTAATTTGTTCCCTTTGGTATAAAGTAAATTCCTTCATCTTCTTCATCAGTAGCTTGAAGCACACTGGATGGTGCTGACAGCATGTTTCAAGAGAGAGCAACATATTTTATTTTAGCTTTCGTATTCTTCTTTTCCTTCCCCCTTATGGCTGGCATCTTCCCCCACAATGGGTTACTCGGTGCATTGAACACCCTTTCCTTTTCTTTAGTTCTTTTTATTAGTCGGTGGGACTCATTGAGTCTTTGAGGGGCTTGCTGCACATGCTGGCTCTATAGCTGCTCATGCTCGTATAGCCTGTCTGTAACAGTTTGTAGACCTTCCACAGCTGAGCTGATTTCTTCACGCACCTGTGTCAGGGCTTGTTACTTTTTGTTATCTGTTGGCCTCATGATAGCCACTGGAGGGGTTGTTTGAAGGCAGATAGGAGCTATAGGGGGTGGAGTGGGTCGGGCCACGACTCTACGAATCTGGACCTCCAGAGTTGGGCAAAGTGCCAATCTTGTTCTTTTCTTTATTGATGATACTTGTCAATTTCCTTGTTTATCTTCAAGCACTGAGACACAGTCTTCATTGGTGTGCCAGCTCTGAGTCTCTGGCACTTCTTCAAGCAACTGCTGACATATAGATATCACATTGATTGATGCCCCTAGATTGGGTGTTTCATGAGGGCATGGATGATCAACCTGGTGCTCCCCAATTCGCGATTCCCCTCTTTTAATTAAGCCTTGGGAAGAGATTGTCGCGGATCCTCCACGCCACACAAGTTTTAAGGTGCGTGCCCGATAAGCTGATGTCCCCGCACTGGGGAGAAGATTTGAGCAACCCGCCGGAAGATCGCGGCTAACTTACATCCCTCCAGTGGGAGGTCGACAACTCTCCCCAGTCCTGCATCAGGGACTACAGTAAGAAGAAGTGACCAGTATGGTCAGAAACTATTTCAGGGGTATGGGCAACCCCTCACTAGGCCAACAACGACTATTGCAAGCAGCCATGGCGAAAGGAGATGAATGTCCATCGATGACAGTCGAAGAAAAAGAAGAAAGAGGAATGACATCATCAGTTGATGGCAATGGACACGAAGATGGCTTGGAATTTGAAGCTGATGAAGCTGTCCCCCGGCAAAGGGAGATAAGAAGAGTCTCTATATGCTAGAGGCTAACCTTCCGTGGTCATCTGAAAAGGAAGGTTCACAAATAAAAGAAATACATTCGGGTTTTCACCTGCAACATGGCCGGAGTGGTCTATAAATATGGAGGTCTGTTTGATGACCCCCGGGAATTGGCTCAATTAGCTGAAAGGCCAGGGCCGAACACCAGAAGGGCGGAAGCCGCAAGGGAGATGCCGAGAATAGCAAAAGAAAAGTAGATATTGCCTGAAGAAGTCACCACCCTCACTGCAAACGTGGTGACGGTTGAAGAGGAGGTGGTGTTGTTGAACATCTTGCCAGAAGGAGCTTTAGGGGAGACGGCAGAAGTCATCCCCAGCATGGTAACCACAGATCCATTGGTGCCGATGCTACTCCAGAGGTACCAGCAAGAGATAGAACTCCTGAAGAAGCAGCTGATGGATAAGACGGAGCAAGCTTCGGCCTCCAAGTAGCCTGAGATGCAAGCCAAGTCATCGAGTGGAGGCGCCAACCTAAGCGACTTCCTATAGCTATATACCTTGCCCCAGCCGACAGAACCTAGCATGGCAACTACTCAGCAGCGTCTACCTCAGCCATTGATGCCACCAATTCTACCGCCAATGCACCAGCCACCTCCATTGTTGTGGCCTCCTCCATAGGCGACAACTTTGGTCACTCCTTACCTGTAGCCGGCGCACTTCTACCCGGAGCCGGTCGATCCGACTGCTATCAATAAGATGATGGTAGAAAGGATGATTGACCTGAAGCTCACTGAGTGAAGTGAAGGTGACTATGTCGCATTTAATGCCTACTGGGTGCCATACCCGCCACACCATGTAGCCAAGTGGCTCCCTTCGGGGATCAGCAAGCTGCCCAAGTTCGACAAGTTCAACGAGAAGGGATCCTCAAAGGAACATGTCGCATACTATATGACCGTCATGGGTGACCTAGCCACAGATGAGTCATACTTGTTGAAAATTTTTGGGTCCTCGCCAACGGGGCTCGCATTTGAATGGTACTCCATCCTTCCGACGGGGTAGATCAGCGACTGGCTGGATATGCTGAAGAAATTTAGAGAGAGGTTCCACGTCACCGAGAGGGAGGTCACAGTGTCTGAGCTTTAATCAACATGACAAAGGGTAGACAAAATAACCCTTGAATACATTAAGAGGTGGGGAAACCTTGGAATGTGGTGCAAGCGGCCCCCACATCAGGAGGACGCTGTGCAGATTTGTAAATAGAACTCAGGAGGGAGGTGCTGGAAAAGATGATTAGTATGGAGATACGATCGTTCGACTGCTTGAACAATATTGTGGCTGAGGTGGAAGCTTTCCTAGCTAGGCCTGCCCCTACATTGGCCGTTGTCCCTACATAGAAAGCAAAGACAATAGAGTAACGCTCAACGCCCAAAGAAGCAAACACTCTTGAGATCAAGGCATTTGAACAACAAAAAGATAAAGGCAATAAGGCAGTTGCCCCTCAGCTTGCTAAAGTCGGAGACAACAAAGAGGGCCCCTCACTTCGGGATAAAATGATGAAGGCCTATTCTTTTCCCAAGTAGAAGACCAGGGTCCTGTTTGGCTAGGTTACCCAGTATAATAAGGTCACCTTGCCTAAGCCAAAAAGGCCAGAGGACCTTAAAAGGAGAGACAGTCCAAGGTTCTGCCCTTATCACCAGATGTTGTGGCACCCGATTGAAGACTGTTATGTGTTCAAGGATATCATTGAAGGCATGGTGAAGAAAGAAGAAATAGATTTGGGAGAGTAGAAAGTCGATCCTCCACAACCTCATGAAGCGCCCCTGAGAAGAGCTGCGGCCAATATGGTCTCTTTATATTAGGCATTGCCCGAAGAAATCGTGGAAGCTAGCACTCATCACACTTATCAGGCCTATTTTCTGACACCAATTAAGGAGCAATAGGGATGGCAGCAAGTCCCTGCAAAGACTAAGAAGAAGGCCACACCTTGCCCTAAGGTGCGGGCGCATGTTCGTGACGTCACACCAAGACCCATTCCTCCGATGACAGCACCCGCATGGAGCAGTCCGCCCGCAGTCATCAGAATACCTACATACAATCGGAGAAGTTAGACTCCACTACCAATGGTTAAAGGAATTAGTCCAGAAGCCCGGTGGCTATAAGACTACATAAATGAGCTAGATGAATATGAACAGTCCAAATTGAGGCCCTTACTTATGTGGGACCATGTCCCGTGGCAAGAACTAGAGCAGCTCTCACCGAAACAAGAGGGGGAGGCTGACAGAATGCCGGAAAAGGATGACAGCTTGTTCTGGGGGCAAGCGCCAGCCGGAGATAAGAAGAAAAGGCAAAGAAGAAAAGAAGGGCCGACACGGTCGAGAGAGAGACGGTGCTCTCCTGCAATACCCTCTCTACTCTCTTCAGACTCCCCAATGAGGAAGATGAAGAGGAAATATGCTTTACACCCGTTGCCAGGGAGAGCCAGGTCGAAGCCACAACCACTCCAAATGTAACACGGTCAGGCCGAAGATTGGGGTGTCAGCCGCCCGCCAACCACAATATTATCTTTAGGGGAGAACAACCCTATAAGGTACCTCCTCTCAAGGTCAAGGGAGTTCAAATCTCTCCTCCCTCAAGTTTATACGATCAGAGTGGGGGCAACTATGTCACCCCTTCCTTCTTGGAATTCTTGAAAATGACAAAGGGCAAGTAGCTATGCCAAGATGCCAGCCCTGTAGCTGGGGGCACTCACCCACAGCCTCAGCAGCCTTTTGGTGCCCCAGATGAAGATGAAGCCTGCCTGACGACAGGTGACAAGGGACAACAAGAGGATGACACCATGCAGAAAGGTGCAAACTCAGAGTCCGATGAAGTAGTCCCATCAGAGGCTGCGGTTCAAGGCTTTTACAAGCCCAAGTGGGCAAAGGAAATGAAGCTGTCTAATGTCCGAGCTAGAAGCAGAATAATGAAGTTACTTAAAAGGCTCCCGGTGAAGTTCACCATTTGGGAAATCCTCTCCCTGAGTGAAGAAACCCGACAGATGATTATTACTGCCTTACAGACGCCTGCCCAGTATGAAACATGTCGGCTGAAGCACTGTCGGAGGCCAATGTGACCTTCACTCAGGAGGATATGCTACTCCCCACTATCAACCACAACAGACTACTTTACATGAAGGGACAGCTGAATGGTCGGGAACTAAACAGAATTCTGGTGGATCCCAGAGTAGCTATCAATATCCTGCCATACAGAATTAAATTGGCTTGAAATGCTTCTGGGAGGCCCCAGCGGTAGACCTTCTGGTCTTGACTGAAAATGAGCACCGACCTTGGCTCACATGTGCACCGACCTTAACAGTGCAAGACCTCTGCATGTGCATCGACCTGTCTTGAATAGAAATGCATATGTGCATAGACCTGGTAGAGTGCACAAACCTTGTAGTTCACATGTGCACAGACCTTGTAACGTTGAAGGTAAAATATGCATCAACCTTTCACATGTGCACAGACCTGGTGATGTTGAAGGTAAAACATGCACCGATCTTTCACATGAAGACTTGAGGTGCATCGACCTTGCTGGGCTCAAAAGCAAATGTGCATCGACCTTTGTTGAGCATCGAGTCTTTATGTGCATCGACCTTGGACATGTGCCAGAATGTGCATCAACCTTCTTCATGGGCACCGACCTTTGTTCTACATTGATCTGATGTGCATCGACTATAGTCCTTCATTGGCTTAATGTGCATCAACCATACTTGACGCAAATGCAAATGTGCATCGACCTTTGTTCTTCATTGGCCTGATGTGCATCAACCTTCGTTCTTCATTGGCCAGATGTGCATCGACCTTACTTGACGTAAATGCAAATGTGGATCGACCTTTGTTCTTCATTGGCCTGATGTGCATCGACCTTGGTTCTTCATTGGCCTGATGTACATCGACCTTACTTGACGCAAATGCAAATGTGCATCGACCTTTGTTCTTCATTGGCCTGATGTGCATCGACCTTGGCTAGTGCTAGCGAAATGTGCTCCAACCTTCTTCCTGCATTAGCTTGATGTGCATCGACCTTCATTCTGCATTAGACAGAAATGTGCATCGACCTTATATGCAATGGTCAGAAATGTGCATCGACATGTTAGACTATGTGAGTGCATATGCATCGACCTTGATGTGCAACAAATCGAAATGTGCATTGACCTTCTGTGAAGGAACAGTAATGTGCACAGACCTTCTAAGACTTAGACAAAAATATGCACCGACCTTCTATGAAGGAATAGAAATGTACACAGACCTTCTAAGACTTAGATGCGCATCGACCTTACCTGTCAAGGGGCTGACTCACAATTTTGAACAGTTGACCTATTGCCAGTTCTTGAATAGTGGCATTGACTAGCATTGACTTGCATTGACCTTTTGTTTTTCATGCTTCTATATATGTGATGAGTTCATTAATTCATGCATCAAGATTGCATCATCAAGGTTAAATATAATGAGACATAATGATTGACATCATCAAAATCACAGAGGCACAACATGTCTCATCCTCGCTTTTGCTCATAAAGGCTCCCCCATAGGAGATGAGCTTACCCTGATGACGCGGGAAAATTATCGCTTGATATTTTTCATTTAGTTCTCATTTAACACTCGATTTATCTTCCTCCTCTACCCCTTCTCCTCTATTCTCCCTAGATCCTGAGGACACATCCTTCATCTTTGCCGCTGTGGATGGGGCCTTCATTGCCATCGCCTTCATCACCATCGAGCACAATCTATAACATCAGCTGCCTTCTCCATGTTCTTCCATAAACCCTAACTCCCGACACATCTCAGTGTTCATTAGCGAGGAGGGGGAGGGGAAGGGAGGGGAAGTAAAAATAGAGGGGGCCCTAGGGTACCAGAAGCAGAGGATGATGCACGTTCACCGATGTCTCTATCTCTAGCATTCCCTACTCCTCCTCCAACGTGCCATCACCATTGATCGTGATGCTATGGTTCATGAGGAACGAGTTCGGTAGCTTGTAGCTCTAGCTTCACCGCGTGGGAAGGGTTGTCCTAGTGCTGATGTTGTCCTGCTCCCTGTAAGGCTACTGGGTGAGGGAGTATGTGGGGGTGAAGGAAGGGTGGAACGGCGACAATGTGGCGCCTTCTTCCTCCCTCGATCGTCTTCTGTTTACTTGCCTCCCTCTCGATCTCTGCATCTCGATGATGATCCTTGCATAAAACTTGTAGGAAGGGAACGCTATTACCACCACCACTGCTTCTCCCCTGGCACCCCAAGCTCCAAAAGTGTAACCCCCCAACCCCCCCCACAACATGCCTCCTCCTCCTCTGTCTCTCTCTCTCTTCGCAACCACTTCTCAGAGAATGTCGCCATGCCTGCTTGGTGAAGGGGGAAATCCAAGTCCCACTTGAGCTCTAGCTCCGGCTCTGGCTTCGGCTCCACCAGTCGGAAGAAGGAGGCGGCACCGTCGCCAGTGACGGTGAATCATGGCAGTAAGTTGAGCAAAAAGGCAAAGGCAAAGAGCTTCGCCGAGGGGGTCACTGGTAGGACCTGTAGGGGGGCCAGTGATCGCTCCAGTTTCCCTTTCGACGTTGATAGTGAGAGGCCATGCCACCTGCTGTCACCGCTGCTGGTGTCTTTATCACCGGCGATCTAGCCAATCATGCCGCGGGAGGGTCCTCTTCGGGACAGTAGGGTCGGTGTCAGCTTCGGCATCTGTGTCCAGTGTCAACTCTTCAGGGACTGATGACGGTCCCGATCTCGGGTTTCATAGGTGTAGTTTCTTCCTCGGTGGAAATTTTATTTTTTTATTTATTTATTTTGTCATAGGGTTTTCCAATTTTGATTCATCTAGTTAACTGAAACCGAGTTTAGTGGAAATTTGGGCTTTTGAGCGAATCGGGAAGTTATTAGGCTTCCTGGTAATGCAATGAGGGATTGAGGCCAACCCCGACAAGGTCCATGCCATCTTGAACATGAAGTCGCCCGCGTGCATCAAAGATGTCCAGCGCCTGACAGGGCGTATCGCTGCCCTCAATCGTTTCTTGTCCCGAGAGGCCGAACGATGCCTACCCTTCTTCAAGTTGTTGAGGGGACCCAAATTGGTATCTACTACGTTCGCCTGGGACGAGTAATGTCAGAAAGCTTTTGCAGAGTTGAAGGAGTTCATGGCTTCACCCCTGGGGCTGTCAAAACTGATCTCGGGCGAAGCATTGTACCTTTACCTCTCATCCACTCCTTCAACAGTAAGCTCAGTCCTGGTCTGAGACGACATAGGAGTGAAGAGGCTGATATACTACACCAGCAAGGTGCTCAACGAGGCTGAAAGAAGGTACCCCGCAATCGAGAAACTCGTGCTAGCATTGGTGACCTCAGCCAAGCGCCTCCGGCCTTACTTCCAAGGGCACTCCATCGTCGTACTAACTAACGAGCCCCTAAGGATGATTCTCACTCACCCTGAAGCCGTGGGTCGACTCGTCAAATGGGCCATAATGCTCGGGGTGTGTGACATCTCTTATTGCCCCGTTCGGCCATCAAGGGATAGGCACTCGCTGACTTCATCGTAGAGAGCACCGTTCCAACCGGGGAGGTCCTTCCACAGACGCCCAGGCCCACCTGGGACCTTTTTGTTGATGGGTTCTCCAATTCGGCCGGCAGTGGCACTAGCATCCTCCTCAGGTCTCCAGAAGGGCAAAACTACAGTACGCCTTGAAGTTCAACTTCCAGGCATCCAACAACGTCTCCGAGTAAGAGGCCCTCATCTCGGGCGCCAGGATGGCACGACGACTGGGGGTGAACGAGTCCAGATCCACACTAACTCCCAGCTGTTCACCAGCTAAGTCAACGGTGACTATAAAGCTCGAGAAGCACCGATAATCAAATACCTTCAACTGGTAAGAGGAACAGTCCCACTTTTCGGGAGTTTTTAGGTCGCTCAGATAGCTCGGGAGGAAAACTCCCAGGTGGATGCCCTCTCTCGATTGGCCTCCACCATTGGCCCAGAAGGCACCTGATCGGTCTTCCTTGAAGAGCTAGAATGACCGAGCATAGAAGTAGAGCTCATGATCATTGACCAGGCATTACCGAGCGACTGGTGGACCCCCTACATATCCTAGCTCCGAGACTCTCAGGAGCCCCCCAATCATTGAGAAGCTCGGAGACTGAAGTATCAAGTTTGACGTTTCATCATCTTGGATGGAGCCTTGTACCAGAGATCTTTTTTCACAAGTTTTAATTAAATCACTAAGGTTCTAAAGGAGAAATAATTGAAAATTTTTCAGCATCATTTAAACAACTTGCTTGATACTAGGTGCCTTTACCCTCTCTTCACTTAAACTTTGCTTGAATCATCTTGTTCATTGCGTGTTTATTGTTGTGTTATTTGCCTATTCTAAGGTGCTTTGAAGTTGCATGTGGAGTTGCTTCCGTCCATTCCAGTCGTCTCCTAGAGTCGAGTCCGACTTCAAAGTTCATTCCAATCCCCTCTTTGAGTTTTCCATGACTTATTTTAATCCTCCCCGTTCCCAAGAGGAGTCCCTTCCCTAAGGGCTCTTGGAAGATCCTGCTAGGGTCATCTCTTTCCCGCCAGGAGAGGGGTCTACTTCTCCTCCGTCCTCCATCCCTATGGAGGGCGCCCAGTCCACTCCATCATTTTCCCCTCCTTCCGCCAATTCCATTCTCCAGATGATGGCCTAGTTGGACCCGGCCCAACTACAGACTATTTATCAGGCCATGCAGGGGCCCAACACTCCTTCCTCTATAATCCCGCAGGGTCCATCCAACACTCCCATCCAGCACACCCCAATCAACCTCACTCCGGTCCAGCCTAGGATCATCACCTTCTCCAATCTAGAAAAGGGCCAGTCCTTCGCACTGGCCCAGCCTTCTCATGATAAGGGAAAGACCACTCTCCCTTCTTCACTTCAGTTGGACCACCACACTTCTACCCCATTAGCACCACAAGTATCTATGGGTCCATCAGATTTCTGGTGCCCTCAGCAAGGGGCAGCCCAGGTCCACCTCAATTCGGGTCATCCTTCGGCCCAATATCCTTCTTATGGGCTTCCACCCACCCAGGCTACTTATCCTTCGGCACCGTCCTACGGGCGACCTCTTTCAGCTGCTTTGCCCTCCGCCTCACAAATCCAGGCTCCTCCTTTTACTACCCCTGCCCCATCTAGGGAACAAGAGCTCCTCGATAAGTGGGCTGCCATGCAACAACAACTCGACTATCTCCAGAAGCGGGTTGGCCCACAGTCCTTGGCCGATGTGCCCGTCCCTAGTTTTCGGAATATCCGTTTTCCTCCACAATCCAAGCTGCCCAATTACAAGAAGTATGATAGAAACGAGAATCCCTTTATTCATGTGAGGGACTTTCTATATGAATCGGCACAATTTCAATATGATGACCGCCTCATGGCATATTTGTTCTGCCGGTCATTGGACGGAGTGGCATTAGAATAGTTTTATTCTTTGCCGTTGGAAGATGCCGAGAGCTTCAAGGTGGTCAAGGACAAGTTTATTCAAAGGTTCCAAGACAGGGTCGGC